>PVJH01009880.1:0-76613 GCA_004026705.1 Nesogale talazaci | reverse complement strand
TACAGCACAAATGGTCTTACGACATACAAGCTGCCTCTCATGTGAAAGCTTTCCCACCCTCACCAAGTAATCAGCTCTCTCAGAAAGGGGTTATTGGAATCCAGCAGGACCTCATAAAGTGCCACATGAAACTCATTCATCTCTTCTGGTAGAGTGTAAAATATAGGCAGGGGTCACCAAACAGTCCTCTTGCACGTTAATCGATTCTTAATCCCTAGTACTCACTTGATCACTACTATGCCCCAGTATCTAGAAAAGTGCTCCTCACTAGTTAATCTTTTTGAATCAGGGAATCCACACCATAAGCTGAAATCAGCCAACGGAGGCTGGTATGGCTGGTACTATTGATTTTTCCGAAGTTAAAATAGTTTATTTTAGGGGAGATTTCTCCAGAGAGATCTTAAAATGTCTTCTTTGAGGTCAGGATTATGTTACTTGGGAATTTTGTTTTATTTTTACTGTTGCTTTGTTTTATTTTAAATAAAGGCTTAATCATCATGTAACAGAGATGCTGCAAAGAAAAGTCAATAATTGGATGAGGAATTGGCCACCATGACCTTCCAAGATCTTTTTTTGTGTTGAATTCCACATGACTACAGACTCATGTCCAGAGGAGATGAGAAACAAATAAACAAGCAATGATTGTCTTAGAAACACTCCACTTTGAAGGTAGTAGTTTGCATAGGAAAGTCCTAAATTCTCACTACCAACTTAAAACCTATGTTGTATCTTGCAATAAGTTGCTCAGTCTCTTCCAACCGTGATTTCTTTTCTTCTCTCATTTCCAGATCTTGTTCCTTACTCCCCTGAGAAAAACAAATCACTGTCCTGAATTTGGTATTTACCACCATTTTACTGTGTATGGCTCTATCATTCTTAACAAGTCTGGATCCCAAATAGGTGTTATTTTTACTCTATTTTTAGCTAGCAATAGTTTAGGTTCCATCCTAAAGTACTCAGAGTAAGACTGTTAGGCAGTTTGAATCCGCCTGGAGGCCCCATGGCAGGAAGGTCTGGGGATCACTTTTGGAACATCCCAACCTTTGACACATCTCTGGAGTACATGCTGCTCTGAAGCAGATGGGATTGTCATAAGTCAGCATCAGTTGATGAAAACTATTTGGTTTATTGGTATATAACATTTTAAAAATTCATATTTTACTTTTGGTGAAATATCTGTGGACCTTCAAAAAGTTGGTGTAAATCTCAGTATCTTTTAATTCCAATGTTCTACAATTTTTCGAAGCCCCCTTTTATATAGCAAAACTGGTTCACATTCTCAATTTTCCAGACCTTGTTAGCAGGGGCGCTGGTGATGGCCAGCACCTTCTGATATTCATGCTAGTGCTTTGGTTTCTATGACCCGAGAGTGCCAGCTCCCAGCTTTCCCATCTTGGCTCTGAAATGCCTGTTGACTATTTCTTGGTTTTAAATAGATAATTTATTTTATAGTAAGTTGCCATTGTGTTTTTTGGTGAAAAATTCCCAACAACAACAACAACAAAAGGATCTAATTCAATGTTTCCTATACATAGTGTTCAGCAACGCATTTCATAAATAATTTCAGTTTGAGGTTGAAAGATTATTTCAGAGCAGTATCTCAGGGTTTATGCAAGTTTTAGGCAGTCTAAATGGTTGGAAATTTTGGAGTGCTGTTTCACATTTATTCCCCTTTGAATCAGAAATTATCCATTGTGTCCCTTAGCAGAATGGTCTGTGGGGTTGCTGGGAATGTGTAACTGTCGTGGTATATATATATATATATATATGTCACCTGAGCTGAGGACTGCCAGACCCTATCATCTGGCTGACTGTTGGTGACCTGCCATGGTGTTTGCTGCCTGTGGCTGAACTGCCTGGATTGCTGTACTAAAGACTCAGCTAACTGCTTCCTTGACTTGCACTCAGCAGCCCTTGAGACTTGAAGGACTGCTAGTATATCAATTGTCTCATGAAGCAAGTTGAACTGAGCCTTCGGTACTACTCTGTGGACTATGTAATTAGCTGTCTATGTATTTGCGAGATAGCCTGCAAGCTGAGGCAGCTTCCCTCAGCTTTGATCATCGGAGAGCAAGAGACTGAAAGGGAGCCATTTGCCCTTCAATGAAACGGAGACCTTATTGATCCTATATGTGTTTAGTGGCTGGTTGGCACAATAAACCTCCCTACCACAGCCCCCTACTTCAATCGAAAGTTCATAGTGCAGAATCAATATCATCAGGAGCAACTTGCATTCTGATTTTCTTTTCAAATGTATTTTTATTAATGCAATAGGCAAATAAGAAAGGTGGTAGAAAGTTTCATGATTGCTAGTTCATCACACATCAAAGAGGAGTAAAATCTGAAAAGGAAAACAGTTGCGGATTGATTTCAAAGAAAATAATTTTTATTTCTAAATATGTGTCTTTGATTTCTTCAAGTTACAGAATATGAAATATCTTATTGAGCTTTATGGATGAGGTTAAGTCTAAGTCACCTTGTGCTAACACAACGGTCATAGCTGCTACGATGTTTCAATTTTTAACGATAGCCCGATTGCAGGAAGCAGCCTGGGTAAGCATTTGTTTTCATGCCTAACTGGTGCTGAGAATTCAGCTTTGGGCTGCTAACCTAGGTTGGTGATTCAAACTCCACAGCCACTCCATGAGAGAGACTATCCTGGGGCAAGGGGAGCGGCGCTGGGAGGAGAGGACATTCTGGGAAACCATATGTAAGATCATTTTGAGTTGCAATCAACTTGATGACAGTGGGTTTTTTTGTTGTTGTTGTTGTTTTTCTCCACTGTGAGTTTAATGGACTCCAGGACCACTATGCCTGGAACAAAAAAGACCCAAAATAAAGAGTTCAAAAGAAGACTCAGGGATGTAAGAGAGGCAGAGATCACCCAACCACACTAATTCAGTACTCAACATGTTTTCAGGTTTTTGGTGTGGTCACTATCTTTCAGGTCTGTTCATGAACTAGACAGCTTTAAAAATAATACATTTTTTTTCATGTTTCAAGAAAAGTACCAACTTTTAGGTCACTAATCATACTGAAACATCCACAGTTGATTTGTGTACAATCCAGAAATCACATGTTGCTTATTATATTAATGAAGCTAAGCAATTACATTGATTAGAATAGCTACACACTTTAGAATGCTAAAGAAAATGGTAAAAATGAGAACCACTTAATGCAAATGGAATTTTGTGCTGGGCGTATTTTGTTCAAGTCAGAGAAAAACCTCATGATCAATTTCACAAAGTATTACATTCATGCTGTCATCCCCAAGATCCATCTGGCTGTCTGTTTTTACCACTGGTTATGGTGGACAGACTCTGATAGAAAATTACATGAGACAGATTGCTAACAGGATAAACGGAAAGGCCCACATTGTTCCTGGCAATCTTGTGCTCTCTATTGGGTATTTTCTCTGCTGTTTGCCAAAAAGGATGCCCTGATTTGTTACTTTATCCTCTGCACTCAGAGCACTTCTCATTTACCCAGGTCTCTGCACAGTAACTCTCCTCTTACTTCACAGGAAAGAGATGCTAGCATGAAGGAAGATCCCCAGAGCTTGTTGCTACCTGGGGAAAGAGGAGGGGGTCATATATGACCTCCTTGCTCCCTAGGCACATTGCCAATTGGCAAAGGACAAATGACATATCTGTAGTCTCCATCCTTTAAAAAAAAATATTCTGACACCCATGGCTCTCTCTACTTTTTTTTTCCGGGGGGCATCACTGTCCTCTGGTAGTGGGAGTAGGAGGCCCAGCCTTTGTCCCTGTGGAGCCGCTGCTGGAATTGAACCTCTATCCCAGTGTGCCGCAGTCCCGCGTACAACCACTACGCCACCAAGGCTCAGCGATGCTCTCTACTTTATATATGGGTTCAATAATACACTGACATTTCCATAAGAACTAACAGACAATACTCATCCTTACAGGGCTTAACATATTAGGGAAGTTAACAGCTTGAAAATCAGGAAAGCAATGCTCAGCATATAAATGTTTTGCCTGTACACCTTCTCTGCTCTCCCTGCAGGCAGGACTCTTGCTGGCCCTCATCCTCTTGGCCTGGTCTCTGTCCAGTATTACTGCTCAAGCAGTATTACAAAGCTCTTTTAGGGGCTGCCAATAAATGCCTATGGAGCATGCCACTCCCCTGTGAGCCTTAACCTGAAGCCACTTAGCATCAGCTGGGTGGGAGAACAAGCATACTCTTCTGAGTTAAGGGCCTGGAGTCATTTTACTCTACAAGCCAGCCACCTTCCTAATGCTGTGACCCTTAATATAGTTCCTCATGTTGTGGTGACCCGCAACCATAAAATTATTTCCATTGCTACTTCATAACTGTCCTTTTGCTACTGTTATGAATTGAGTGACTCTGTAAAAGGGTTGTTTGACCCCCAAAGGGTTCACAGCTCACAGGTTGAGAACTGATGCTCTAGATAAGCTCTGTTTTTCTAGCATCTATAAAATATGTTTACTTCTCTCTGTCCTATTGCCACCACCTTAGTTCATGTCATAGTTATATTTTTTCCAGATGACTGCAGAGACCTCAGAAGTAGCTCTTCTCCTATTAAACTTTCATGGTCTCCCCAGGACTGATTGAACTGACATGTACACCTGATCTTCCTCCTGCTTCAAACTTATCATGAACCCTGTATAGATCTTCAGACAAACCTACATTCCATGCTTAGACTGTCAATGCCATTATAACATGACCACTACATGACTCTCCAGGCCTATTTCTGGTCACTGAGCTCCATTACCATGTAATCATACCAAATGCCTTTCATTTTCAATCTAGGCCTCTGCAGGCATCTCTGTGTAATCATCTTTGCCCCCCCCCATTCACATTAATGTGTTCATAGTACTTGTTAATGTCATGCTCACCACTCCCAGTCCACTGGGCAAAGGGATTTTGGCAAAGGTGTCTATAGGATGCCATTTCCTAATATTACCTGTGCTTGAGAGAATATAATCATACACATTTCTCTTCATGAATTTGGATGGTCAGTGCTCACAGACAGTTTTATATAAAGCATCATTTTCATACTTATGGAAGTTAGGAGGCTGATCTGTCCATGACTGGGGGCGGGGAGGGGAGAAATAATTACTTTCTAAGAATTTAACTCTTTAATATTTTCAAATCAAGTTAATGATCTGGTACATACTTAGTGCATATATTCCCTTTAATTTCCTGGAAGAAAAAAAAAGGTATCCTTAAGCTTTACCATGGAGATCTCATTTTTGTAAAAAAAAAATAATGTAATATTTTAATGATCATTGATTACAACTTGTGGGTTTTAAAAACTATTTTCACTTTATACATTAGTTTAAGGACTTCTTCCTCTACTTCTCCTTTTAAAAAATTTAGTATCCATAGTTCTCTCAGAATTTTATCATTTTAATAATATCTACTTTTTAAATGATTCTAAATCCATTTGGGTCTTCTCACATGGACCAGGCGTAAACCAGGCATCCTCAAACTATGGCCGAAGGGACACATGCAACCCAGTGAGAACATTTATCTGACTGCCGGGTGTGGTTTTTTTTTTGACATAGTTGCCCGTCCTTCTTAGCAGCAGATTCATCCCGGGCCTGCAGTGAATTTATTCATAGTTTGTTATTTAAAAAAAAAGGGGGGGGTCTCAACAGTGTGAGGGAGAGTGAACTGGTCCCCTGCTGAAAGAATGTGAAGACCCCAGGCTATGATGACTAGAGTCGAGAGTTGCCGTTGGTGACACATGCATGGTGCCCCTGAATGTGCAGTGTAGACCTGCTGTAGAGAGTGTCCCGGGCGTGCCTTTCAAAGGCTGCTTGCAGGCCTGCTCGCCGTGCCTGTTCTGAGTAGGTCCAACAGTCAGCCTTTTGGTGAGCAAGCAGCTGGCAACTTAACTCTCCGAACCAATCCCACCCAGGAAGAAGGAATGTCAAACAGCGCTAGCAATAGTTAGATGAGCATTTCTCCTTGAGTGTTTTATTTAGCAACAAGAATTTGGAAAATAATTGTACATGGTGAGTCACATATTTAATAAAGAATCCAGGAGAGATCATTATTTTTTAGTGTTTTTAAGAGTGGAAAAGCCAGAAATTGCCATCGGGAGTTGTTTGAGGTCTTCCTGCTCAGAGATGGGTGAAACCCCCAAGACTTTGTTCCTTCGTCACCCTTAACGTCTGGAACTGAACCCATCCCTCTGTTTGAATCATCGAGCACACCAGATCAAAAGGACAACCTTTCTACGAGGACAAAGCTCACAGACTCTGTCAAGTTAGGTGGGTGGACACGGGAGATAGAGGGAGAAGGTGGAGTAAATTCGGGTACATTGCAGGGACTGCAACAGAGCAACGGAAGCAAAACATGGAGGAATTGTTAAATGTGAAGCAGGTGATCTTTGTAAGACTTCACCCAGCTCATAATAACAACTAAGCAAAGGAGCAAGTCAATGGAGAAATAAATGTCCGTCTTCCCATGTGGTGTCCATGCACGGAGCATAGTGCTTGTGGGAAATGCCTCAACCTGCTCTTAATGAAAATATCCCCCGAATAGATGCAGAATTTTAGAATGCATATTAAGAACTAGGTGATTAGTAGCATGTACTACTTACTTATCAGTGGTAAACAGGAATAGTTACATATTCCATAGTTGTAGAAATAGCTCTCAAACTATTGTGTAAGCTGATTTATTTTGAATTGCCAGTTTGTGTAAACTCGACTTACAGATTTTACATTTCTTCAGTTGGAATGCATGGTGTCTATGACCTATTGCATGATAATTGACTAAGAACAACGCATTCAATGTAGCCCTAAGAAAACTCTTAATTTCAAAACTTGCATAAAGCTAAAGACTTATCTACCCAAATGCAGGAAAAATAAGACTAACCGCGAGCTTTCACACACTTCCTCAACCAGTGGCAGCTTCACTCGGCTTTCTTCGGAGTGTCCTGAAGAAAAAGACAAATGCAGAAAGTGAGCAGGCGGCTTATCATCATGCTGCCAGGAACACACGGCAAACAGTAAAATTGCTTCAGACATTCAGATGCAGAATTTTATGATGAACACTCAGGGTTGGTGCCTGCATTTGAGAACCATTCCAACTCCATAATGTACAGCATTCAGAATCCCATTCACCAAATGACTGGCGGGAAATTAGGTGAAGGTTCTAGTTTGCTTTCGATCAAAGGCATGTCCCATAATTTTAAGCTGAGAAAAATTGGATGACTGCGTCCTGTAGACCTATATCCCAAAAGCAAGATGCTGCTTACTGGGAAGGGCTGCAAAGAACTCTGAACAATCTAGAGTGTTTTCTGCTGAAATAGAAAATAGTGCTCATGGAATTTTTTTTTAATATAGATTCTATTGGGGGCTCATCCATTTAATACATCATTTAATACATTTAATATATCGTTTGTATTAAGCATATTTGTATACATGTTGCTACATTCATCTACATTATCTACTTGAACCCCTCCAGCATAAGTGCCTCTTCCCCTCCTTCCTCTAGTTCTTTATTTTTTTAATTCCAGTTTCCCATATTTCCCCTTCCTGCTTCTACCCCATGAACTTCCAATAACTTACAAATCGTTATTACCTCTTCCTATCTTACACTGTGTAATGTGTCACTTCACCCACCTTATTACCCCCACCCCCACCCCGCCGTTGTCCACACCCCAGAGAGGAGGTCACATGCAGATCTGAGAAATGTGTTCCCCCTTTCTACTCCACCATCCCCCTACCCTCCCAGTGTCACCACTCCTCAGTAGTCTCAAGGGATTATCTATCCTAAAATCCATGTTTGCGACTCCAATGTGCATCCCCAGGTCTAGCCAAATCTGTCTGGCAGAATTGGGATAATGATAGTCGGTGGGAGGAAGCATTTGAGAACATTTCACTGCTACTACACTGCACCTAGACTGGCTCATCTCCTTGCTACAACCCCTTTGTAAGAGGATGTCTCTTCACTTATTGATGGGCTTTGGGTCCCCAATCTGAACTCCCCCTCACTAATAATGATATATCTCTTAGGTCTTTGATGCTTGAGACCAGATCCCCTTGACAGCTCGGGGTCATACATACTGTTATGGTTCTTCCAAGATCTATTTAATTACATCTTGTATACTGATGAAATGTTTTTTGCATCAGACAGAGTTTGTAAAGGCAGCTGGGTCCTTGGAAAATCTGGGGAACTTCACATTCTACTATGACATTACCCAATGAAATGTGAATAGCCCAACATTATATTTTTTCCCTCTTCAAATTTATGGCAACTGGTGCTTTGCCTTTTCCCTCTGTATCTTTTGCATTTATATTTCAAAGCTCTTTGCTTACAATTGGCAAGAGTCGGATTATCCTTGGTTTCTGCCAAGATGCCAAGTTAACTTGGCTTCTGTGGGATTCCAGAGGGCAAGGAGCTGTCTTCCCTGAAGCAAATTTTGATTAAGAAGAAAATGAGCTCTCAGGTGCATTTTTAGCATCTAGAATTCTTAAATATTCATTTATTCAATTCTGACTTTGGAAACTCTTTGGGATGTTGTCATGTGTGTGTGTGTGTGTGTGTGGTGTGTGTGTGTGTGTGTGTGTGTGTGTGTGGTGAGCAGCCTCAAGGCAGGAATCATCATGTTATCTTCAAACAGTTGAATAGCCATTCTTTCTGATCTCTCTTTTGTGTGACATCACTCACAACTCATGTATCTATTGACATTTATGTTCTCTAAACAGTCACAGGGTCACCAATGCCCAAGGACTGAGAGAGGGAACAAGTGAGAAGAGGAGGGATAGTATTCCATCTGCATGGTCTAGGCTGAATTGTAGTTTCAAGGCTTTTTATAATAAAGCTGGAAGTACAGCTAGAGCAGATGGTGGTGACAGTTTTCAGAGTCATTTTGATGCCCCACTCCAGCTATCTCCTTAGATCCAAGCAGACCATACCCTGACACGAGAGTCCACTAACATGCTCTCTCCTCTTGCCTTGATAGACATGCCTGCGTGGGGGCCTAGCTGCTCACCAGCAACTCTGAGAAACTAATAAGGTGTCTAGGGGATTTGAGTGAATCTTCTCTTGTTGTGAGCATTTCTCTTTATTCCCATATAGCCCTCCCCAGACTTCTCTCCTTATTTTGGAATCCTCCTGTTAAAAAGAACTAAACCCATGATATGGCAGTCTGTCATTATAGTATTATGATCTCTTTTTTTAGAGGATCCAATTTCTGTTAGAAAAGAAAAATACCTAATTCCAAAGTACTCTCTGGGGTGCTACTGAGTAAATTCAAGGAGTTATATTGCAGCTAGTGGGGGTAAAGGTGGTATGATGTAAGAATGGTATATGATTATGTGTGTATATATGTGTGTGTGTATATATATATATATATATATATTAGACAGGGAAATCACTGTTTAACACAAACAAGTGCCCATTTAGTAGCAGCATTGCTGTGGCCAAGGTCCGCAGCACACCTAGTTCTGTGAATGAGTTATGACAGAAGGTCTTCAAGTTTCCTTCTACCTTCAAAATGCTGACATTTTCATTCACTTACAACTCTTTTCTTACAGCATTTTATTTCCTTGAGAAGTCAAACGGGAGATGCATTGGGTTCATATCTATCCCCTTTGTATTACAACCAAAGAAAGATAGCCTTGATGTTCCTGCACATTTTCGTGATAGATTGCACAATAAAAACGGATGTTTTCATACCCTTTTTAGGTTCCACATGTATCAGATTTTCTGCCCTCCCACCCCTTTACTCTCTTGAAGTCTCACCTCTTCATTTTGGAGGCCCCATCAGTTTGACATGAAAAATGTGCATTAGTTAGTGTAATGGATAATTATATCAAAGAGGTGGGGAATGCTCTAAATTTCAGACATAAAATAATGGCCCAAGTCTTAACTGGGACTCGTATAGCATAATTACTTTTTATTTTCTTCATCTTTTTTTTTTCAGTTCTGCATATACAAGGCTGAATTTTCATTAACTTTTAATGCCGTTTGTAACTCTGTGCCAGTTCCTTTTCCATAGGGCTAGTTGCAGTGGAAGATGGCATTGTAAAGCTTTAAGATCATAGAAGATAAAAACGCTTACTGAAGTTATAAAACCAGCATTGTTTTTCTTAAGCCTGTTTCATTTAAAAGAAGGAACAGGCCCATATAAAGCTGGGTTCCTATATCAGGAGTGACAAAAAATTTGGAGTCATTCAGGAAAATCAATCAATTTTAAAACTTTTTTATTGACACGTTTCTCAGATTCATTTCCTCTAACTGTGCTGATGGAAACCTGGGTGGCAGAAGGGGACAAACACTGAGCTATTCACCAAAGGTTCACACCCACCTGGAGGGGTCTCCGAAGATAGGTCTGCCGTTCTGCTTCTGAAAGGAAACATCCTTGAAAAGCCAAGTGAGTCCCTGTCTAGACTGCACCCCTCGCGTGGTCATGAGTCAAAGTGAACAGCAGCTAAGGACCGTGGGAGACACAATGACATTTGCTCAGCTGTCATTGCAATCCATAGAGAACCAAAGTAAGTGACACCCTGCTTCCATCCTTCCCTGCCGGCTCGGACTCCTCCGGATGATTGGGGAGGTACCCTTCGCCTCCTTCCTTGAGCTTCAGACACAGGTTCACAGCAATCTGAAAGAAGCCATATTGACTGCAAACAGGAAGAACGCCTACATGTACTGTCCAGAAGTCTTTGGGTCCTCTGTGATAGAAATCGATCTCCAAATAGGTTAGTCAACGTAAAGACATAGAGAACCATAGAAAAACAGATTTACTAAAACACATTTATAGCAAAGCCCCAGAAAAACCACTTGGCCTCAAGAATCATCATGATTCCTGACAACTGCAGGGGCCCTAGAGAAGAGCTGTGCTCCATGCGGCTTACGGTTTGCACCATCAGTGCCGGCCAAGAAAGGAATAGAACCAGAGTCCAACTACATGATCCTTAGGACACTTTCCTCCTCCCTGACCTCCTCTCTTAGCTTTGCTCTCCTGTACAGTATCACCCTGATCAAGCACTTGATAATGACAATGCCCCAGGGAAATAGCAGGCTTTCATCATCTTTTTTGGTTACAGTTGCAAAGAAAGACCTTTCTCCCCTGACACTTCTATTAAGTAGTGACAGTGAACCCTGACCCATCCTACTGAGATCTCCTGCCAACTTATGCCTCAACTGTTGTGCCCATGGAAATGGATATTTTGACAGGTCAAACTAAACGATAGATCTTCCTGGATTCAGGGAAAGTGTGATCTTCCAATTAATAACTCCATACCAACCCAGGGGTGGGGGAAGCAGCAGTCCAACCAAAAGCCTGAAGGCAGGCTTTAAACTGGAGCTTACAAAGACCACGGCGCCACATTGAACTCTGTGGTTATGGAAGCTCACCAAAAAACAGCATATGACTCAATGGGAGAGAGGCCCTGGCCTTCCCCTTTTCTTTTGTGGTTGTGGTTCCTAGGCTGGGGTCTTTCGAGAAGTAAAACCAGTGTCACTCCTCAACTGTGTACATAAAAAAGGATGTTTGTGTCCAGAGGAACCGATATCAAGAAAGCAATCCACACATCACAGAACAGGCAACTCTGTTCCAGCTGAAGTTCATGGGAAGGTTCCTAGGGTTGCGCACCTTCCCAAATCACACTGGGGTGTTAAACTAGAACCTTCTCAACTTGCATGGTTGCAAAGTCTTGGAACCTAGGAATCTGGAAAATGGACCTGGGTGTAGGAGAGTGAAGCAGTCAGATGAGAGCTAGGTGGAAGCAGAGCAGGATTGGCAGAGGCTATGATAGGGTGCAGATAACACCAAGGGTCAGCAGACAATACACTTCCCAAGAGACCAGACACAGTGTCCAGGCCAGCAGGAAGAAGAGGCAGTGGTCTATGCAGTGTCTCTTTTATGGATATATCATCAGGGGCAGCCTGGAATTGTTCACATTTTGGTAGGCCCAAAGTACTGAAAATCCTGGTCCAACCAATTTGACACAAAATCTAGTCATCACACTATTAAATGTCACTTAAGATCAGGGATTATTTATATTGTACTAACTGATTTATCCCCATTACCTAGCATTGTGCTTGGCAAATAAGAAATGCTTAGTTATTATCTAATAGATAAGAAATCTGATGGTAAAATCTTATCTCCTATAAAGAAGCAGAAAACCTCATGTTTCTCTTGATGGTAGTTAGTGGGTTTTAAACTCTGAACTTAGAGTTAGTGGTGCAATTCCTAACCCCATCAGACCACTGAAAATACACTATGCCACAATAAAAATAAATGGAGAAAACCAATCCTCTACCAAAACTATCTTAAAAAATGATTCTGAACAGACCACCCCTAAAGTTATCAAAGGAAAAATGTGTCACCTATGTATACAAGAAATGCCTGGGCTGAACCCCGGTGGCATAGTGGTTGTGTGTGTGCGGACTGCAGCCCACTGGGTTGGTGGTTCAAATCCAGCAGCAGCTCTCCAGGAGCAAGGCTGGGCCTCCCACTCCCACCAGAGGACAGTGATGCCCACCCCCCCACCACCACCACCAAAGAAAAGAAAGAAATACCTGGACAGCTGAAAAGCAGCAAAACAATTTTCTGAAGAGAATTTTTATCCTTGAGCCTTATCTAAGATGATAAGGCCTTGCTTTTTGAAGGCTGCGCCTGTAATTCACATTAAAGACATTACCAACTTTTCTGAAGGCTGACTTCAGCCTGGACATTTTTTAAGCCTTTGAAAAGAATGGCCTGCCTTTTTTCTGATGCAGTCTCTGGGTGGCACCCCTGTCTCAGCACTTGACTACAAGTTTGAACTCAGCCCGAAGACACCTCGGCAGACAGGCTGAACAATCTGCTTTGGAAAGCTCGCAGCCTTGGAAACCTTCAGAGGCAATCCTCCTCTCAAGCTGGGTCCCTGGGAGTTAGAAGTGTTACATGGCAACAGAACAGTCACAATAACCTAGATTGATACTCCATACAAAGATCAGGGCCTCCTGATATCATTTTCAGCTGAGGAAACTGAGTCACTGAGAAAGTGAGTAACTTGTCTTTAAACACAGAGCTAGTGATGCTGAAGGTGGGTTTGATCAGCTCTCCCAACTCTCCTTGTTAACCCTGGTGCTGTGTGGAGCATGTGTAGAGAACAGCGTGCATCCTGGTGTGTGTCTGTTAAATATTGGACTGCTGACTACAAGGTTCATGGTTCAAATTCTCAATTCCTCTGTGGAGGAATAGGAAACCAGTCTCTCCTGCAAAATAGTGTAGGTTCAGGAGCCTTTTATAGGGATATTACAAGTCTGAATTGACTTTGAGGCCAGTGGGGTATTTTGGGTGTAAGTGCATGCTACCTACATTTTCCATTATAGAGGTCTGTTCATCATCTAGTCACTTTATTCTTCTGCATTTCTCATAATATGATCACCGTGACTTCATTTCTTTTGGACTCTTCACTTGATTACAGTGTGTTTGTGAATATATAGAATCCTCCTCTGAACACACGTAAATATGTACTTCCCTTTACCAAGTTAACTGACATAATGCCTAAACTGAGATGAAGCAATATTGGTTGACCCTGTAGACCTGTCATTCTTCAGATAATGCCTTGGACAACTTCTCAATTACTGTAGCCAGATTGTGAGAATAACTAAAGCAGATGTAGACCAGAGTCCTCCTCCAGGCCACATGGGCACCTTCCATGAATGGAGACACTCACACAGTGTATTCATGGCTTGGTCTGCGGGGCTGGTGACTGAGATTAATGCAAATAGAAAACAGACTCTTTGTGTACTTATGGAAACGCATCATGAAAATACGTTGTAGAACCAGCTATAATTGTTGTTCTAAATAACATGTTGAACTTCTGTCGTGTGCAAAGTACTGTGCATGAAAGAGTTGAATAAGATGGAGCCTCAGACCTCAGGGCAATCATTGTCTTCCAGAGAGGGAGATATGTGCACAAACCAACCATAGCATGGAGCAGAATGGAATCTTTGCTCCCAATGGAAAGAAGTTGGGAAATTTGTAGCCAGGTTAACTTTTTCACCCATGAGAATGTGATTAATTAGGTAAAAAATGGAGAGACATTGGGGTACTATCAACTAAAGGAAAAACAGCAAAGTCTCTGAGGAACTGACTTGCTTGGGCAGGCAGAGGTCTGTGAGTTCAGAGTTGGAGGCCAACACTGTGAGGATCAAGTGAGAAGGCAGGACATAGAGGGCAGGGTGTATCTTGAAGAGCCTGAATTGCTACCATGATGATTGTATATTATGACAGGTCAACCATCGCCAGATTTTGAAGTAAGCAAGGGAGGAGTATAAAACACCTTTTGCTTGGTGGCAAGATAAGGATTGGAATGAAAAAGCAAGAGGTCACAAGAACATACTGTGTGTTAGTCTGGGTAAGAGATCCCAGCTAGAACCCCGCTGAGGGCAGGTCAATCATTGACACCCCACAAGTAGACTCATTGTTCCTTTCATGCTTATAGCCTTTTGAGAGTCTTTATTTCTAGTAATTTTAGTTCTTTGAGTGATTTCCCAAATGAGTCCATCATGAAGCAGTTGCCATGTTAGGGGGGAAATGTTACCTTAACCACAAAGCTCCTCCAGTGGGGACCAGTGCATGGCTGATCAGAACTGCAAAATCTCAGTGATATGGCAGTCAGTAGGGAAAACTTGCCCAGATAAATTTGATTCTTACCGTCCCATCATATATTACAGCCAGCAAAGTTGAAAAAAAAAAAACACCTTTTTTCCCCCTCCTCTCTTAAGAGGCTTCCTAGATCTCTTTTATTATCAACTGAGAAATGTTGTTAAATGTTGGATTATCTTGATTGACCCTTGGAACACTCCAATTCAGCCATTCTGGAATTGGTTGAAAGACCTTGTATTTTAAAAGATGGCCATAGTTAGTCTCATCCATAATCAGGCTTGGGCACCACTGATCTTGATAGAAAGGGAAGCTGAAAGACAAAAATGACCTAGAGTTTTAGTAATTGTACAATCTTAAAGAAACATGGGGTTAGAGGGCATTTGATTGGCATTATATATGGCCATCTGGTCAGAAAATCCTGCTATTGTTACATCAAGTAAAGAGGTTAAGTGATATCACACACTGATCTGCCTCCTTCATTTTACCTTTATCTGACATCTAACCTTCATGCAGGCAGTGGTGGAGCCCTGGGCTTGTGGGGGAAGGTGTGGCTGTCTGCTAGCCTATGAGCTAGAGTGTAGGGTTCCCCCAGGGTTGTTATGAGCAAGAATGGACTTGATAGCAGTAGGCTTGTTTGGGGTTTTGTTGTTGTTTTTTGCTTGTTTGAAAAAAAAAAACCAACAGCTCCTTCTATCCACAAAACAGAAAAACATAGTCCATTTTAGATTCACAAATATTCTTGATTAGTATGAAATGTAAAAATGTATAATTTGGGTCATTGTAAATGCTTTTCATTCCCTGCTCCTCTCTGAACTAATGTCTACTGGCATCACACTTCTGTCCTCAGTTCAAGAAACCTTCTGGGGGCACCGGGGGCACAGTGGCTGCAAGCCAGGCTGCTGCTCCAGGGCCAGCTGCTCAATCCTAATAGCTGCTTGACGGGAGACTGGCGGGGCTTTCCATTCCCAGAAAGAGTTGCAGAGGCAGTTCTACCCTTCCCTGCAGGGTCACCATGAGTCAGCATCAACTCCAAGGCAGTGCGTTGATCAACCCTGTTTTGCAAGGTTCCCTGGACGTCCTCTCACAGCACCCTGTATCTTTTCTTCATAACCGTTGCCAACGTTTTGATGACTAACCTATGTGTGCAGCTGTTTAATAGTCTACTATTGATTTCCCACACTGCACTATAAGTTAGTGACCAGGTTCACCAAGGTACTGCTGTTGTCAGCATGCTGCACTGTGCCTGACACGCACTGTGCGGGAATTCTCTGTCGAATGGAGGGGAAGGAGACTCCTAGTAGGGCACACTGATGACCAGAGTCAGTTCTGAGGAAGCAGCCTGCTAAGAGGAATTTGGAGCCACCTGGAAAAGAAAAGAATAGAGGGGGTGGGGCGCTAAAAGTAACTTAGAAAAGGCTTAGAGAGCAAGAAGCAAAGAACTGATAAGGAGGCAATTATCACCTGCAATCTATGTATAGACATAAACAAACAGAGCCTTAAGCTGTGAAAATAGCTAGGGACTCTCTGGAAAGGGGCAAATGATCAGGCCATTAGCCAGAGAAATGAAGAACTAATTACAGTGAAGTTGCTGTGGATAATGTTCCAGGGAGTTTTTTGTTGTTGTTGTTTCTTTTTATAAAATGTTACAAACTGAAATGGGCTTTTCATATTTCTGGTTCAGTAGTCCTCAAACTGAGGTCCCCATTTCTCAGATGCTGAGACCATTGAGCGCTGCTCAGCGATTTTCAGATTTGCTGAAAGTGAACTAATATCATATCCATCTCACTCTAACAGGGTTGAGTGGCTCAATAGAAACAAAAGCCCTTTCCAAATACTTCTACTCCTAAGCACCCAGTAAAGTTATGACTACAGGTTATGAATTAAAGGGTGACTGGGAATTGAACATTACTATAAAACCTGTGAAAGCTGGAACCAGTGTGCAAAGCAGATGCCTGTCGGAAATTAAACTATTTTCCCCCAACAGAGAGCATTCACTCTTTCTCTCACTCACTGCCATGGAGTTGGTACCAACTTACAGGACCCCTTAGGATGGATAGAAGTGCCCATGGGTTTCAAAGTCTGAAACTCTTTATGGGAGTAGAAAGCCTCCTCTTTCCCCCGTGGACTGGCTGGTGGATTCAAACTTCAGGCCTTGTGGATTATAGTCAAACACACTAGCCATGACACCACTAGTAGAGGGCGCTTTTAATAGAACAGAGCAATAGCAATGTCATAAGGCAGTGCCTCCTCAGAAGTGGAAAACCCGGGAGACCTAGGAGAACAAAGAAGTCCCATTCTGACTCTCAGAGCTTTCCCTGAAGTTAGGTTGGTGGATCAACTAATTAACAATTCTTATCCAAAGGATAAGAATTCCCCCCACCCAAGACATTTCTAATGGACTCCAGGTCCAAAACTTGTCATTTTTCCCCCAAGGGCTTATGAAATTGAGTACTAGAAGACACAATTTTTGCCCCAAAAATATAAAAAAAGAAAGAACAGCAAACATAAATTACTGTATGATTTAGATGTCTACATTATATAATGGCTCCTCAGTTTCATCAGTGTCAAATACAAATTATTAGAATTTCCATTATATTTTAAAACCATGTCTTTGCTTAGGCAGGAGATTTGACTAGAGTAGGCTGTGGAGTCCCTGGGTTTTGTGCACCCTTCAAGTGTCAAATGTTAGCTGAAAGTTGGAGGTTGGATCCACCCTTGAAAACAAGCCTGGTGAGCCATTTATGAATGAATGAATAACTTTCACTGACATGGGTTTGGATAAAGTAGAAATCTCTTACATTGCTGATGGGATTGTAAAATGATGCAGCCATTTAGGAAAACGGCCTGATTAGCCCTCAAGAGGTAAATCATAATATTTCCATATGACTCAGTGGAAACTCCTAAGTATACACACAAGAGAACTACACACCCACACAAAAACATCTACATGAAAGTTCATAGTAGCATTGTTCATAAAAACCATAAAGTGGAGATAGCACAAATGACTGTCAAACAATAAATGAATAAATAAAATGCGGCTTATCCACAACATGGACTATAAAACATTCAGCTATAAAAATCATTGAACCTGAAAACCTTACACTAAGAGAACAAAGCCAGCAAAGACACCATGTGTCAAACAAGACCACACATATGGGATGTCCAAAAATGGCAAGTCCACAGAGAGGGAGAATAGTCTAGGGGTGGTTTTTTTTTTTTTAAAGAGGTGTCCTGCTAATAATTTTAAGAATTCTTTTTGAGGGAATGAAATGTTTTACAATTGATTGTGATAGTTGTACTATTAATGTACCAAGAAAAAAAGAAAAAACTCAAACATCTAATTGTAAACCTTAACATGCTAATTATACAGTTTCTCAATTTTATCTCAATATAGCTGTTATAGCAAAAATTAAAGTGTGGATGAATGTGATTTTAGAAGAACACCCTTTCAATGATATATCATTTAACAATGATATACTGAAAGAAATGGAAGGAGGCTGTGGAATACTCTGACATACTGAAAAAGAAGGGATAGGCTGGCACCTCTCCAGGGTTCAATAGAATCCTCTATTTGACCAGGAGACAACAGTGTCTTTTTATTTTCAGACTCTTTCACCTATAGAATTCCATCTCCATGATAAAAGGTAATCTTCAAACAAGAAGTTCACTGAGGGCTAATGTGATGTTATAACAGAAAACCCCACTCCTTTTCCAACTAGAGGGAAGTTGAGTACCATTGACTATTGAGTACCACAAAGGAGAGTACCAATTGGCCATTTGGATTTGTCTCTCTATATGCTCAGCTCTGTTTTCATCTGGGAAGTTGCTTGGATTAAACACAGGATGGTGTCAAAAGCAACATAGTATAGACAAGCAAATGTCTGCACCATCTTCATCACCAACATTTAAATGCCCATGAAGACTTCTTATCGAATGAACTGAAATTTCTTTTGCTTTTTGTAACATTTAACATTTGGCTAAACCATTCGACATCCGTGACACTAAGGGCCACTTCCCATGCCTGATTAGAATGGAAGCATCTACCTTTGGAGTTTGAGCACAGAAAGGTTTCTTTAAAAAGGTTTCAATGACTCTTGAATGAGACATCTTCCCAACCTTTGATGCTTCTCTTTATATTAGAAAAACACTGACTGAGAAAGGACACATGTAAACCACTTTGAGTGGAAAGTCACGCTGAGAGAAAAAGGGAATGAGAGAAAAAGGGTCTGAAGTAAATTAGTCAAAGTCTCCTGTTGGAACCAGGGAAGATAATAGGTTGAGCGATTGATAGCAAGGATTTGTGTCATGAACTGCTTTTTCAATAGCAGCAACCAGTGGTTGGCCAGAAAGAAGACAGAACCTTTGTATATGGGTGTAAGTACTCAGAGGGGGAAACATGTGATACTGAGAATTTGTTATTGATGGGGTCTGATTGAAAACATTTTGGTTCCTTGGCTGATTATGAGGGCTCTATTTGAAGACCCTTGGGGGTTTTGCAGGAGATAGCTCTGCAGTTTGTGATCATTAATTGTTTTGAGCTTGTGTCTCCTTCTGCCTTCGTATGTCAAATAGTAGACCGAGGGAACCCCTCAGGGGTAGTTCTACTCTGCCAATTTCGCTCATTTTGTGTTGACGTTGAATCCAGCCTTTGAACAGGAACAGGACCAGGGTTGGGCCTGAGGATTCATCTTTCTAATCCAAGATCAGGTGTTTTGGGAACCACTGATCTCGGGTAACCAGTGTCCTAGCTTTTTTGAGTGAAGAAAGGGACCAGTGATCTGAATTGGGCCTCAAAACATGCGAGGATGTGTGCTAGCCTCAAGTGGGCACGCTCTCTCACTCCATCGCGGGTTTCTTTAGGACACTTTGTTTCTGGGTGTGTGGTTTGGGCGCCTCCTGACTGCCCACTGCCAATGAAGGAGCAAGCTTTGTGGTGCTCCAGTGCTGAGCTGACAGGCTAGGAAAGAGGAAGAAACTTGAGTTCATGTTGACACGTGGCCCCTTCACTCTAGACTTCTGTTGACATGATAGATTCAGGGTCTTTGAGCCAGCGTGAAGAGTCAGCAGGGATGCAGGACTGTGAAATGAAATGGAAACAGGCTTGATGGACGTGGGCTTGGTTCGGGCTTCAATTTCATAAATTGAGATCACCAGGTTTTCTTCCTCGTCCACCTCCGTCGGAAATGCCTCCCTAGAGCACCACTGGCATCGCTTCCAACTTCATGGCCACGCTCAGGCCACAGGCTCACAGATGGACGGCCGATTCAAGGTTAAGACCTAACTACATTGTGAGGCGGCGGCTACATCACGGTCAATAGCGAATTCAGAGACCACGGCTTTTTTTCTAGTGGCAGAAATGAGCCAAAGAGGAAAACGCAGCTGAAAACTCTGGCAAGGAAGCCTGTTCGGAACGCCTTTCACAGTGGGATTTGTGATCGTGTGCTTGAATCCCGAGGCAAAAGCACCTTCTCATTTCGCCTGCCTGCCTAGACCACCCAGATTCTAAAGGAGTCAGTGCTGCTTATACCTAAAGAAAATCGGACTTTCCCTTTTTCTCTACTGAACCAGGATTTTCCGAGTGTGCGGCTCTGGGAAGCCGGACTTCTTTCAGAGGTTCTGGGTGTTCCAAAGCTGGCAGTCCGGAACCAGCTCTGGGCTGAAGAGAAGCCTTTGGTTGCGAAGCTTGCCTCAGTAACTAGGGCACAGCCTTTAGGTTATCACGTAAGTAAATCGATCAGTCAGTTGTCAGAGTCGATTTGAAAATTCGCCAGGAGCCGCTGTCAGGCAAATGGAGCTGCCGAGCGGAGCTGGTTTAGAGAGAGGGTGATGATGGGAGTCAAGCAGCTGCCATCGGTACCAATTAGAGTCTGGCCCAAGTGGGACCTGCAGCAGTCCCGCCTCCTTCGGACTAAACAAGCAGTCGGGGCTGCCGGGGGACCCAGTGATTATGTACACTCTAGGTCCCAGTCGGGTTAGTCAAAGGGGTTCTGTAGTCATCAACTGCGGGTCGCATGCTTAGTTCCCTCAAGATTCAAGGCAGGAGCTAAATCACTCCGTATTTTGCTGCCTACACCCAAGGCACAAATGAACAACTTCTCAGCACAATTTAAAATAACCCAGCTCCTTCAGGCTATCGCCTATTGCTACATTCTGGGGTGAAAGAGGGACAGCATATCCCAGGAATCAACAGATTGCCCTAGGGGCTTGTAGTGGAGAGAGAGGGGAGAGGAGGGGAGAGAGAGTACTGAGCCCTTGATGAAGCTCTTACTTAATGAGATTCAGTTCCCTGAAGGTCAAAGGCCATTCCAGGTATGGGTACAAATTCTTCATGTCACCATAGCAGCATTTCACGTGCTCTGTTCACTTTCGACAGAAATCTTGCTACATCTTGGGATTTTCTACAAACAGTACTGGTTGGTGTTGGCTGTCCTTGCATACATCGCAGGACACCTGGCCTCAGCATACCCTTATTCCTTACAACCTTGAGGCCTGTCAGAGGATTTCTGATGTTTCCATAAATTTATGACAGGGTATCCCAGTGTAATGCTAATGACAATAAAGACAACTTAAAAGATGTCTTATTTTATAATGTCAGGGGTATAAACTCCGCCCCCCCCCCCAAATAAGATCAAACCAGGAAGAAAGAGTCTCAAGAGAGAGAGACTAGTGAAAGACAATACATGTAACAACATTAAATGCAAAGTCAGATTGATAATTGAAAGTGGTTACTTTGGCTTGGTGGGATAAAAGGTGATGCTAAAGTGACCAGATTTTAAGCAGGGCACCATTGACGGGTGGTGTGTGTGTGTGTGTGTGTGTGTGTGTGTGTGTGTGTGTATCCTTGATTAAAAGTTTGGTCTATATGGAGCAAGAAAAATTTTCATAGAACACAAAAGTAGTATTGTAATATATCAATTTTAAAACACCACGGGATATTGTTAAATTGTTAAAAAGTGGGACATCTCGTCACTTTATACTAGGAGAGACATTAGTCTGTACTTTCTGTGACTCCTTTCAACTTCTCCCAAATATTCAGGTGTTTCTTGTCATGGAATGAAACATTAGTTGGAAATATAAAAGCACTCTTTGAAACAAACAATTTCATCTTGTATTTAACTGTATTTTTTTCTTTCCTTTTCCTAACCTAGCACCCAATAATCTGTAAGCATGCAGAAAAGGAGGGTCTGCCTTTATCATCTAGAATTCTCTGTCCAAGTGAAACATCACTTCCTATGTTATCCACACATCATGTCAATAGTTGCCCTCATGAGGGAAATCACATGTTCATAGTTTTTTTTTAAAGTACCTATTTTCATCATTTTATACCCAAAGCATTGCTCAGCTGAATGCTTGCAAAATGTCAGGGTCCCTCACCTGTTCAGAACCATCCATATGCTTTCACGTGTCTTTGTCTTTCCTTCCCAATGATCTTTCCCCTTTATAAAAACACCCCCATCCATTTAATGCCCCCTTTAAGCTTCAGCAGTCACCAGGTGTCCAGCTCCATCTTCAACTGCTCATCCACCCACACAAGGCCTATTGTGAAAATGAAATGTTGAACTCTGAAGATTCTTGCTTTATTTTCTGCGTATGGGGAAGCTCTAAGTCTTAAGACAATAGGATAGCATAGTGCAGTGTTTAAGCAGATAAACTTGTCAATTGCGATCAACAGACCAATAGATTGTTGAGCAATAGAATTATCAAAAAGCTTAAAGAAAATGCTCATATATATGAACTCTTCTTTTTCACATAGACCTAGCACAGTAAGAAGACACATTATATAAGTAAACCATACTTCCATTTGAACTATATTTCCCCATTTTTTACTCCTAGCCAGAGACCAAATCATATTAAATAAATGCCCACTTAACCTTGTTGAAAATAAATTATTATGTATGCAAAATCTAGAAGGGAATTATTTTATTTTATTTTCCAAGTTATAAACATGTCTTCCTCGGGTCAAATGAGAAGTCCCAGGGAATAAGGAGCTGTTGCTAAGACAACAGTTACATGGAAATGGGAGCACATTGCTCAGGCTAGTTGGTGAATTTGTCCAGCTCCAATAATAGCATTAGCAGAATTAGAGGGCAGCTTTCAAATGGAGCTGATCATTAAGATGGGAAATGAAGAAGAATGAATCTTTAGGTAACGATTTTGTTCAAAATTTAGGCTCAGCTAATTCTGCACTGAGTGGGGATCTATTTCCTCTGACAAACAATGCCTGTTGAGAAAAAATCCACAACTCAATACTGACTTGAAATGGTGGTGCTGACCACAAGTTAGATTTGATGTCTGTTGGAGTTTGTTGGCTGTTTTCTCGCTGATGACCTTTTAATAAATTTGATTCAATCTATTTGCATGTGTAACTAAGTTGAATTTTTACTGTAGACATTAAAATTATTTTTTATTTTAGTTCTATGAGTGAAAGTGCCTGCTCTTACTGAATTAAATAGAGTTCATAAAATGAGGTGGAATGATGAAAGTATACACTTCTAATGAAACATATGAAAGATACCTTTTTGATACCATAAATCCATTAATGTTTTGCAGATTTCCTACCTTTGAAGAATGTTTTTCATCCTTAGTACCATAAAGGTTCCTTCTATCTTTCAATTCTATCATCTTCAATTTATAAGATGCTAATATGGGGGAGAGGGACTGTCAAGTATTTTAATGGTCCCCATAAGAAGATTTTAAGCAGTTCTGAGACTGAATACATTTTCCTATATTGACCAGGATTTCAGAAATAGGATAACATTCAAAAGAAGAGTAGGCAAAGGAGTAGATGAAATTCCAATGATAAGTTGGATCTCTTGAAGAACCTGAGACAGGTGCCAATTCATTTCTCATCATGATTCTTCTAGAAGTTTCTTTCTTTCTGTTCTCAGTCCTTCTTTTCTCTTATATGTACTTTTTTTGAGACTTCAGAGTTTCTTGGGCAGTTTACTTCTAAAACTGCCTCCACATAAACAACCCGAATACTTCTCTGCCTGTCAGCTTCCTTTCTTTCAGTTCCCTATTACAAGGCATAGCATCGACCTAGACTCTCTAGCTCATTGATTTTCTCTTTTCTCTACCTAGTCCCCAGATTCTAAATCTTGGACACACACACACCAAAAATAAATATATAAATAAAACCCTGTCAGTAGTCTGGCAACAAGAAAGAGAAGTCAGGGGAAAAAACAGATCCCATCAGAGTCTGTATTTCTGTCTCTAGCTAGCAAGTGGTGTGGTTGTAGAAGAATAAAAGGGAAAGAAGAGGGAAACAATTGATGAATGTTTTCTATGTCACATAAACACACAGAAAGGTGACTTTGGGGAAGTGGGGGCCCTTTTTGTTCATAACAAAGCATTATCTGTTTGTTTAAAGCATTCATTTATTTTACTAAGGCTTCCAATCATGTTCCCTTTTGAGACATTATTAACAGAGAAAGGAAAAATAGAGAGTGAGTGAAAAAGGACCAGAAAAGGAGAAAATAAACTTTGAAAATGAGAGTTAATAAAGCCTTATTTTAACAATGAGAAGTTACTGTATTGAAAAATAACCAGCCTTTTCTTCCTTTGTTGACTGAACCACTGTAGACCAGACCCTGAGTAGGTATACTAGTTACTCATTTTCTCCTTCAGAGAGCAAGATGAAAGCATGGGAGAGGATGCCATTCTATTGCTAAGAGGGGAGGGGAAGAAAGCAGCCTGTGCTTTTGTCATCTGAGGAGCTCTGGAGGCCTCGGGCTACAGCCTCAGGGTCAGCAGTTGAAACCACCAGGACCTCTGAGGGAGAAAGATCAGGTTTCTACTGAAAGTGTGTCTCAGTAACTCTACAATCATACTTCTATGTTTACTTTCAATAAACTAAATCTACAGCTTAGCCCAAGATGCTGTAGAATTATGCCATATGAGTCAACAACAAACATTGCTGTTTGATGCTATTTTAATGATGTGTTTTAAAGATCACCCTTGATATGTTAATGTTAATGTTTCCTAATTACATTTTGTGCTGGAACAAAATTTTATTTTTATAGTAGCCTAAGGAAAGGGTCTTCGTTAAGGCTGATTTATTACTGATCACTTACAAAAAGTTACCTTGTTTGACACACATTTCCACTTTTGAAAAGGAGAGAGAAGATTATTATCAATGATACTAGCAGAAAAGGAATGTTGCCTCTCAAGAGCAATCCAACCCACAATCCTTACTCTGACACTATGGACAATCACAGCAAGCCAGACTGAAGGCCATTCAGATATGATATGTGTTCTGTACAGCTTGCTCGTACGTTGGGAGTGAGTGAGATTTAACTATGTTCCATATAAGGAAGCATTTGTTTCAAACACCCAGTGCAATATCTTAGTAGGAGGTCATTCTCTGTGTGGTGGTGCTGGTAATAGAGAGGTAGCAGTTACTGTTATTGCAAAATACTAATAATTGTTCATTCACAGCCCAATAAAAGAAAAAAATAATTGTATGCTATATTGTTTAGTGGGAATTTAATACAATGTGTACTCAAGGTTTACTAGAATAAGTTAAATCCCCACATCTTTGAATTGGCAGTATTGATTAGCAATGGATTCGTAATGCTTAGAAATCAGATATCGCTCAGAGGATTCAGAGAATACTCCTCTGGATTCTGTGTGTTATTTACAGTGAAGAGTACTTTCAAAGAGCTGTGTGAATGCAAGATGAACCTTAATTCTAATGATGTGGTCAGTTGTTACAATCTTAATTAACTGCCAAGAAGCTGTCAATAAACAAGCAAATGATAATTTTAAAAGAAATCCATAATACAAAATCTGCTTGTTTTAATTCTCTGAAACCATCTATCCTCATGAAATGAGCCCTAGATTTTTGTCAACAAAGTCTACAGATTCCAAATGAGCCTAATGAGAGACAGTAACCTCCCCTTATAAGACCCCTTTTGGCAACCATCTCGGTGTGCTATGTACAGCTTATGGCAAAGTGATTCTGTGACAGTGGACTTGCATTTACCTTATTAGGTTTTAGAATTTATTGAGAGGAATGTAAACAAAATCACTCGTCTTGTGGTCTAGCACAGAGATAGTGACAGTAAGACTGAAAACTTTATCCCATAAACATACACAGACATAAACTATGGCAGTAGAAAATGCCTTTCTTTGATGTGTATTGAACATAACAGAAACTAAGACTCACTATATGTGGCTTTCAGTAGAATTTTCTTCCAGGTTGTTCATGAAATAACCTGTGATTTCCTATGGTCTAATTTATTAAATAAGTAATTACAAAGTCTGATTTCTAGAACTAATTACACCATGACATTAGATATGTGGGAGTTGGAAGTTATTTTAAGTTCACATGAAGGATATCATTTCCTGCCTCCATTGAAAGACTACCCCCCCCCATGTGACGTAATTTTAATGTGCAGAGACTTAGCGTGAGAAAATCGAAAAGGAAGAACCTGCTCAGAACTGCTTGACCTGAAAGAACTGCAGAAATATCCAAGCCTTCTTTTGCAATATTGAAACGTTCTATGGGCAAAACATTGAAGGGTGCAGGAATCATCAAATGAAAATGGGAGAAATACCAAGATTCCCCGTAAGAAAAAGAGCTAGTTATTCAACCACTTCAAGAAGTTGAAAGTAAGAACCAAAGGAAGAAGTTAAAACTGCACTGAACACACCAAACACCGGCTCTAGGAATTGATAGAATACCAACTGAAATGTTTCAACAAGCTGATGGGGCACTAGAAATACTCTTCTAGGCCAGAAAATAAGGGCAATAGTTAACTGGAAGATATCTATATTTGTACCTATTCAAAAACAGATAATCCAGTATTATGGAATTTCTGATATCATAGGCAGTAATGTTTTGCTGAAGAACATCCAACTACAGTTGACAGCGAGCTGCCAGAGTTTCAAGCTGATTTCAGAAGAGGGCAGGGATATTGTTGTTGGGATATCATTGTTTCGGTAGTGGGCCAGGGATATCGTTGTTGATGTCAGATGGACCGTGGCTGAAAACAGAGATCAGAAAGTTGTTCACGTGTGTTAAATTGATTATTGCAAACCATTAAACTGTGTGAACCCTAATAAACTATGGTTCACTTTGGGAAAAATGGAATTCCAGAACACGTTATTGCAGAGATGGTACATGAATCAAGAGGCAACTAAATTGAGTGAACGGACAGAGTAATGCAGAGTAATTTGAAATCAAGTAAGGTTTGCACCAGGGTTGTCTCCTTTCCCC
This sequence comes from Nesogale talazaci, assembly GCA_004026705.1. Lineage (NCBI taxonomy): Eukaryota > Metazoa > Chordata > Mammalia > Afrosoricida > Tenrecidae > Nesogale > Nesogale talazaci. The sequence continues at coordinate 49,785 of PVJH01009880.1, read as the reverse complement.
ATACTTAATCTGTAAACTGAGAAAATCATCAGAGAAGCTGTATTGTTTTAACAAGAATGCGGCATCAGGATCAGAGGAAGGTTTTATTAACTATTTGTGATGTACAGATGACACATCTTTCCTTGCTGAGATTGAGAAGGACTTGAAGGACTTGCCATTGAAGATCAAGGATTGCAGCCTTTAGTATGGACTGCAATTTCGTGTATGGGAAACTAAAATTGGCATAACTGCATCAGGAACATCATATTCCATGGAGAAAAGGCTGACGTTATCAAGCATCTCATTGTACTTGCATTCACATTCAGCTTCCTAAAGGCCGCAGTCAAGATATCACAGTATGCCCCACGTTGGATAAACCTCCTGCCTCAAGCCTCTCTCTCATGCTGATGACCAAGGACTAACGTGGAGGGGCAGATGAGAGGAGGAAGATCCTGGACCAGAGGCTGGGGGTCCTGGCTGCAGTGGGCTCGAACATCAGAACAATGCCAGACAACCCAGCAATACCTCTGCTGGGAACAAACTTCAAAGAAGTAAAAGACACAATACAAACAAGCAGACGCTCTCCCATGTTCATTGTAGTCTTGTTCACAATAGCTAGAAACCAGCCACAGCCTGACAGCCTTCAGCCGGGGAATGGATGAAGAAACCCTGGTACATGCACACAATGGAATACTTTCCGTCCCTCAAAAACAGTGAGGAAACCACAAGACACCTCCTTACATGGGTGGATCTGGAGACCTTTGTGCTCAGTGAAATGATTCAATTGCAAAGGTATTGTATGAGACCATGATTATATGCACAAACACGAAGCCAAGGCAGGCACCTGACCTCAGGTCATGTCATGTTTGAATTTGGTATCACAAGCAAAGCGTTTTTTCTAAGGACCATGATTCAGGTCCCCCGGGGATGCCATCCTAGAGCACAGGATTCTTCAGGAGAGGTTTACAGAGGAAGAAAGAGGCTTCACCTGCAGCAGTAAACCTGTATGGAGACTTCATGGAGAACCAATAACTTCAACTTTGGATAGTTACACTTAAGAATGGTTTCTATGATTTTGTAGCACTACATTTGGAATTAAACTCATGTGCACATATACTAAGGTACATTCTAGAAATGCCCAAATTAAAATGGGAAAATTCATTTCTTTAGCATCCACCAAATATCCTAATCTGAAAATAACCCCTTTCCATATGTGTACCCTATATTTGTCATGTTGCAACATAAGCTTCTTTACCTAAATGATTAATGTTGACAATTCTTTTATGTTTGGAGAGCATTGATGTGTCATCTTTCAGCCTCTTTGACAAAAAAAAAAAAACCAAGAGGAAGAAACAAAGTCGAGTGTGTCCACCTTCGTCTAGTTTGTGGCATCATGGAAGGAATGTGATAAATAGCATCAAGGTGAAAATTCTGTTAAATCTTCTAAACAATACCTTCATGTATTTTAATAAAAGTTAAATTAGACCATAGCACTTTATTTTAAAAGTTGACTGAAGAATAGCCTTTATTCATCTCTGACAGTGACTGACCAGTGACTAGGTGGTCATTGTTCTGGGCACTCTGCAAAGACTTCTAAGCTAGCTGCCAATTGAGTAAAACCCTGCTAAGCAAGTCTTGCTTGTAGAATGAAATGACCCTGTGCAACCCTCAAAACTGCATTAAAATGATCATTCACAGGATCCAAAAGACATGAAAGGGCAGTGATAAGATGTCACGGAAGAGGTGACATAAAGTGAAGAAAGTACATAGTGGGGTCAGGTGTTTAGAGTAAGAAAGGCATGCTGGGTTTTTGTTTGTGTGCCCCAAACTGGTACATTGAGATGGCCCCAAGAGCAGTTGCATTGTTAAGGGGGCAAAACCAGCCCCCCCATCTGTCACAAAGCAGGCCTATTTTGTTGCACAATATTATGTAAACTTTTCAGAACCTCTAAATAGAAAGCTTGATTAATAGTCTGCCCTGGTGGAACGAACTCCAATTACACTATCCCCCTCACATTAAATAAGCAAATGAGTATCATCTTGACTTTTTATTTCACTTGTTTGTTTTTTTTTTGGGGGGAGGTGTAAGGTGATGATGGAATCTCCCACTGGCTTCATTGATGTTTGCTTTCAGGTTCATAAGAATAGCACCATACATCATAACCAGTAATGACCGTGGGACAAAAACTATGGGCTGTTTTGGAACTGTCCTTTCAAAGTATGAAATGTTTCTACTCAATATTCTTTATCCTGATTAGTCAGAACCTGAGGCACACATTCCCAAATCTTCAGTTAAAATTTGCTGAACCAAACTCCAAGACAATCGAGATAACTTCCACATATCTTCGATGGTCTATCATAGTCGGTCTTTGAGCACAACTCCACAAATTTTATCACATTTTCATCCATTCAGGAAGTTGATGGACACCTAGAATAAGATTTGTCAACAATTGACATTCTGCCTTTTTTGAAATGAGAAAAACCCTGGAGTGTTTGCCATGGTGCTGTCCTTGTAGGCTGTGCTCAACACCACAATAGTTAATGCAATGATTTTCCCAAGCAGGAAACAAAATTTCATAGCTGTATATTGTTCTCTTCAATTGGCTATCACAAAAAAGGATGTTCTAATGACACTGCTTTTATGGAAAATTTGCTTTGACCAAAGAGAGTCTTCCCAGTTGATGCCACTGGATGCAATAACTCAGAGCAAACCGCTTGACGCTCACATGGCAGGTGTGGGTGGGGGGAGGTGGGAGGGAGGGTGTATAATGAAAGCTCCACCCAGTGAAGCTTTTTTCCAGTTTATTTTTGGAGGGTACCATCTCATATTCTGTGTGTCTTCGTATGGTGAAAGAGCATACACTATAACATTATACTCAACCGGACACAGTTAAATAGCCCCAAACCTCCCAAGTCTTTGAAAATGTGTCCTTTTTTTCTACCTTCTTTTGGACTGAGGTTTTTTTCTATTTTATTGTCTTTTTGTTGTTGGGGGGCTTTATTATAAATCCCTTGGTACATGACATCAGAATAGGTAAGTCTGTAGGGACAGTAACTTGACTGATGGTTTCTTGGTGGTATGGCAGGGCAGGTTGGGGGAAGCAGGGAGCCAATGACAGTGAGAACAAGAAAAAAGAAGATGTTCTAAAACTAATCATGGTGATGATTGCACAACTCTTCTTCATATGATGAAACTATGAAATTATGGGCCATGAGATTATATGCCAATAAAACCATTTAAGAAAGAGTCAACAAATGAAAGGAATTGAGGCTTGAAAGAATCTAGACTTGTCAGGAGATGACTCCTTAAGGCAAAGATTACTTTGGAATGGGGCAGGTACCCTCTAGGTGCTGCCAGATTGCCATTCCCCACTACAGAGACCCCTTCCAATAATTTCTTCATCCTCAGCGGACCTGTCAGTGCACTGGCTTTTGGAAGAAAATAGACTAGTAATGTTAACTGATTATGATTGTTAACTAATAAAATGACTCACGGTTTAATGTTGAATAGCATTGCAAGATAACAGCCATCATCATCATCATCATGGAGTTTCTGAGCAGGTCTGTGTGAAGACCTGGTTGCCATGAGTTGTGGTGCTGCCAATCTCAGATTCCTAGAATTTTACAAGGCAGGATATGCTAACAATGTTTCATTGAAAGAGAATTTGTATACTTTTCCCTGGGAAGAGAAGGAACTCAGTAAATATTCAGAGAAAGAATGAATGTGTGAATGACTTACTGCAGTCTGCTGCTGGAAGCCATTGAAAAGGACAAAAGTCCTCAACAAAATGGCAAAAGAACTCAATTGGGAAGGCTCGTTTGTCAGTGTTTGTGCGAATGCTGGATCCAGATGAAGAGTGAAAGTGACAGTTACCGGCAGCAATAAGGCAAGACAGAAACAAGCTGCCTGACACCTTTGTGAGTGTTTTTTCTCCATTTCTGACAGGCTTCATGCTGACATTTTTTATGTCAATGGACAAACTTTTCTAATAGTCTCTGGGGAAGAGACTTGAGGTCAATCCAAGAAACTTAATGATCAGCTATCCCAATAACAGTGCTGCGGTTTCATTCCTCTACAATTGGATCCATACAGTCAGGATCACATGGGGTAACCCTCGTCTTTATAGATTTACTTTCAAGATACTAATACACACTCCATGCCTGTTTCATGTCTTTATACACAAAAGCCCTTCTGCTATCTATGGATCACTACTGAGGATGTGTTGTCTGTTCTACTTAAATTTATTTAGGAAATTTAAGAGCCCTACACTCTGGTTAGACATGATATCCTGACATCACTTTCTGACACTTTCCCTTCACACATGTAGACCCTAATTAGAATTTCGTCTTACCCATCTGAGTATTTTGAAGATATTTTATTTCTGAGATGGTATATAAAGCATACTATATATTTTATATTAATATACATGAACCATATATAAAGTATACACTCTTTACCCAACTTTAGGTTTCTTCAGAGCTCCCTATGTGTGTGAGTTTCCTTGCCCTGCCATAACGAAGTATGCTCATTCCTCACTTAATGACGTGGGTAACTTCCAAAGACCAAGTTGTTATTTGAAAGTTGGCTTTAGGCAAAAACTTAGGATAACCCACTAGATGATGACAAAACAGAAGATGATGAACACATTATAAAACCATCAGATTACATCATGACATGCCTGTCCCACCAATGAACCTCATAGCCCAGTCTTTTTGACACATAACCTTGACACATAACACAGCCAGTGTTACTCTCCCTTTACACCTCTGCATCTGCTACTGTACATGTATGTTATTAATAGACAAAAGAGTTGACCGTAGAACTTTAAGTCTGGTATTTAATGTGAAATGTCATATCATGAGATAATTGATAAGTTAATGAATAACCATACTAATGACTGAATGACTTATAAGAACTGATGTGTATTGTCTTACAATTCTGGATGCCAAAAGCATGATTTCAGGATATCAGCAGGATCATTTCCTCTCTGAAGTCTCAAGCATCTGATAGCTCCAGGCATTTCTTGGCTTGCATGTGCAGCATAACTCTTTTTGCTAATTTTTAAACAATATTTGCCTTTCTGTTCATGAGATATATGTGTATCTAATTTTCCTTCCTAGTAATATCTTTGTCTGGATTTGCATTAGGATAATACTGCCCTCAGAGAATGAGCTGGGCAGTATTCGCTCCTAATTTTTGAAAAAGTTTGAACATAAGTGGTAATTATTTTTCTTTGTGTGTTTGGTGGAATTCAACAGCAAAGCTGTCTTGGCCTAATGCATTCTGTTTTAAATTGTTAATCATTGTTATCTAAAATTTTATCTAATTATCTTCATGTAAATTTTGACAAGTGTGTTCTTTGACAGGAGTCAAGAGGTCAGTAGTTCAAAACCACCAGCTGATCCTTGGGAGAAAGACGAGACCTTCAACCCTTGTAAAAAGTGAAAATCTTGGAAGTGCAGTGGGGCAGTTCTACTCTGTCCTACAGTATAACTAGGAGCCAACCCTGTAGGGTGGCTATGAGGTGGAATTGACTTGATGACAGTGATAATGCATTTTTTTGTCTTGGTGCCTTTCAAGGGAGGGTACATTTCATTGTGAAAGCATAGAGCACTTCATTGTATGAGCGCCAGTTCATGTGGCCAGTGATGGCCCCTCTTTCATTTCTTTAAAATATTTACATAGCTTCATTGCACAATAATGGACATATCATACAATTCAGTAGTTTGCTCATATTATGAAGAGTTATGTAATTGTCACCACAATCCTTTTTAAACATTTTCTTCATTTTTGTATTCTTTCTGTTGACTCCACGTTCACCCCCAACCTCCCCTTCCTAGGAAAGCATTAATCTACTTTCTATCCCTACAGATTTCATTTCATTTCTACTATTAGTTATTTTTCTCTTTCCTGTTTCTTTTCTTGGTTAGCTTAGCTAGAGATTTAGAAATTTTATTCATCTTTTCAATAGTTTTGTGATTTTTTTCTATTTCCTATCTCATTGAATCTTTCTTTCCCTGCAGAATTTCTTTAGGGGGATGTGGGGAAGTGAAATTACTTACCTACGGCTCTTCAATCTGTGTTTCTCTCCTACCCATCTGATGGGATGAGATCTGGCAAACAGGGTGTGCTAAGCATTAGTAGAGGTGATAGGTCAGGTTTGCCTTCTCTCTGGGCATAAGAGAGCCACCACAAAACAGGAGGAGAGAATCCCCAGACCAGTTACAGTCTCCACAACCCTGCAGGTGGGGGAGGGGGAAGCGGGGGCTGTGAGTTGGCCTTGACTCTGAAGATGGTCCTGGAAACCTGTCTCTTCTGGTTTGCAGGCATGAGGCCACATGATCAGAATTGACCTTACAGCAGCTAGCAGCTATGAGACAGTTTGCTATAGCCAAAGACAGCCAAGAAACACGTGACTAGAAGAGAGGCAAGACATCCGAGAATCCAAATTTTGAAACACAAAACAAATAGACTTTCATTGAAACGTAGTGGGCAAATCCTTGGGTAAAGAGGCAGGGAAAAAAATGTTGAGGAAAAGAGGCAGTAAACTAAAATTTAAAAATTGAAAGAATTAATTGGCAATAGGTCATTTAACAGATTGATCGTTGATGCACTGACTGCCATTTTTACGCTGGGCAATTGTATTTGCTTCTGGATGAGGCCACTCTTCAGAGCAAGGAGAAGAAGTATTCAATTATCCTGAAAATACTTAATGGAATACATATTCTGAGACAATGGAGACACGTGTAAATGGATGTTCACCATGTAACATGGACGCTGGTTTTAGCTCACTCAGTGTTTTCTGGTGCTTACCTGTCCCTCGGGATGCTTTGAAGAATTCCTGACAGCAGAGATTATAATGGATGTTTCATACTGAGAGCTCATGGTCATGGCTCCACAGTGGATAGAGGGCATGCTGCGGGCATCTTTTCCCATCAGTACAACCTAAGGAAGCAAAGTTGTGAACTGCAGGGAGCTGGGAGTGTTCCGCTGTCGGCCTTCAGCTTTCACTCGAACTTCGCTGGTTAATAGTCCTTTAGAGTTGACCTATATTTTTTATGAATCCTTCACTGTGTGGTTTGTAAAAAGAATTCTCTTATGATTGCATGATCTTTCTCATCTAAGATTGAACATATCTACGAAAGAAGCCTGACATTGTTTGGCCACGAGAAATGTCCATCCGTGGATGTAAGTCTCCTGACTCTGAAAGAGAATTAAATTTAATGAATTGCATACTGTGCACAAACTAAGCATTTTGAAAAAAAAATTTTTTTTCTAAAACTTGAGTGCCCTTTCAACTACACCTATCAAAGTCTGCATGCATTCCTCTTTTACTGTCATTTCACTCCTTCTGGCAGAAAGATGCCCGAGGTTGTCCTTTCTCTGTGTATTGATAAAACTTCAACTAAATGACAGCAGGAAAAAGCTTTTGAAATTTTTGCCTAAAAGCTTTCCTGAGAAATTGACTGCTTTGAAAAAAGAATTCCCGTTTCTCGCTAGTGTACTTCACCTATTAGTTTTACTTTGTCAGTTTTATTGCTGTTTAGAGTATTTATCCTATTAGCCAGAGGAAGAGCTGCAATGAGAGAGCCAGACTAAGAAATATTCACGGGCCCCTCCAATGGCCATTGCCACAGAAGCCCTAGGACCCTTGGGCAGAGGGCAGAATTGTGCTTGCCTTAACTTACTGTTGTTGAAACCCTCTCTGTATGCTGAATTTTTTTCTCTATAAAAATTCCCATCTTATAAACCAGTCCTCAAGCTGAGAACAATTAAATCGTGGGAAAACTCATTGAAGCTATTGGCAAGTTGTCCTTTATCTTATCTTAAATATAAAATAACATTTAATTTTTTTTGCAAACACATTTGATGCCTATGCTAAAAAGCTAAATAAATTTCATTATCTCTGTGATTTGTGTATATGAATGTTCAAAACGTTGGAGTCTTTTGAAAGCCTGTCCTATGAGATTTGTTTGCATTTAATGTGGGGGAGTTTCATTTTTCACGGAAAGTTGGATGATTTTTTTTTGGCGGGGGTGGGGGGTCGGGGGGAAGGCTCTACCTTTCAGTCTCTGAATGCCTCTGGGGTTGGGAGGAGGGCATTTGGCCAGAATGACTGGTCGAGTTACTTCACAAGAAAATCTCACTTTGGAGACAAAAAGCTCCTATTTTTACTTGTGTTAAGTCTGGCTTATGCCCCTTATTTAAATTTGAGAAACATCAAGTAGCAGAAAGCTGCAGTTGAGCAGTGAGTGCCCTGAGTATTTTCATGCAATACCATGTTGCAAAAATGAGGAGAGTCCCCAGGAGATGCCCCCCCCATAAGTCTTTGGCTTCTGCATGATATGTTTAAGCTTCTTTGTAATATTTTTAGGAGCAATTACAGATTCTACTAAGGTAAAAAAAAATGTACCACAACATCAGAATGTCACTAATTTATCACCCAAACTGATGTGGCATAAAGCCCTTTTTCAGAAAAAAAAATTACTTAACACCTCCTTGTAATGAAAAGTTTTTGTACTTGGATGCCAGAATAAATACATAGGCATCTATTTTTGTACACCTCACCCTAGATGGCTCCGGCACCCCCACTTTGGGAAACGCAGGTCTATAGGCTAGCAGACTAAATGCAAAGAGCTGAATTCAATTCCTGGTTAGTGTACAGAGGAAAAGTCCCTGCCCTTGGCTAGAAGAGAATACAGTAGGAGAAGGGAAAGAAGACCACTCTACTAAAACAATAATGCAAAGAGATGACTCTGTGCTAGCTCGTGGTTCTGAGAAGGAATCACTCACCTATGATCAGAGACCCAAGCCATATTTCATCTGTTGTTGATTTGATTCAGTACAAAAGTTATTCTTTCAACTGAGAATTTCTGAGGCCATTCACTTTCTTTATGTCCCCAGTTCTCTTCTTTTTAATCACCTCTCTTCGGGCAAGTCCAACGTGCTTTGGACATTTTGTCCAGCTAGTCCCTGCCGAAGGACAGGCATCGTGCTTGGTAAAACAGCTGGGGAGTGAAAAGTAGGAAGACATTTAACAAAATGGAATGACACCGTGGTTGCAAGAATGGGCTGAACCCTAGTAACAATTAGGAGCATGCCCCACAGGGCACAGAGTTCGGTTCCGTTGCACAGAGTCCGAATCAGCTGGACGGTGCATCACAACCACAACCTCTCAATTAACCCTCCTTGCTTATACTGGAACTCCTGAGGACACGAATTTCAAATGCCAGCAAGATCATTTCCCTTTATATCTTGATCACTTCCACCAGTGCATGTCTTAATTTCTCGAGATTCATGAAGCCTAAACTTAAGCCATGTCCTGAAGTGGCAAAGTTTGCTCTCAACTCTTCAAGAAAATGCCATAGTGATCCCCTAGGTTATACAGTGCGGCTAACCAAAAACCAGTGATAAAAGCCCAGAAGCCACTTCAATGGAGAAAGATGAGGTTGATGGCTTCTTTACAGATGTCAGATCTTAGAAATTCAAAGAGCAGAGTTCTGCTTGTTTTCATAGGGTCACTGTTGATCAGAACCAACTTGAAGTTTTGGTATTTTGCTTTTGTAATTTAATCATCAATAAGCTATTGATGCCTCATTTTATAGATCATATGCAGTTCACTTCTCAATGGGATCTATTTTAGAAGATTATGTTAATAAAAAGCCAAATCAGCTAGCTAAATGTATCCTTTTTTTTTAATTTAAAGATTATTTTATTGGGGGTTCTTACAGCTCCTGCAACAATCCATAAATCAATTGTGTCAAACATATTTGTATCCTCTGGTCAAGGCAAGTCAGAAAATCAAATCACTTCACACAGATTTAATAGTGTCATTGAAAAATAAAATCATGAGGAAGCTACTATATTTTAAAGCAGCAAAGGAAGTAAATGTTTCTTTTTGGTGTCTATCAGCTCTCTACAGAGGTATTTCACCTGGCTTGATTTAAGGCGCCATGGCAGGCCACTTACGAAGAGTGTTAGTTTCTGTAGCCTACTATTGGGATTCACAAAGAAAAGGTCAGACCTACCAGAAACCTTTGTTAGATCTCCATCTCCATTTTCATCTTTCAACTTTATGGTAACTTCATCGCTGCTCAGAAATTTCTTTCTGAAAATTCATCACGTCATGAGCACTAGTGTATCCTATGTAACATCTCCAGGAGGACAGGGGATTCATGGAATAGTCTCCCTAAGTTGACCTTTAAGGACTAGCTCCCTACAGAGGTCCCCTTGTCCATTCATAGTGCCTTCTAGGGTGCTCTACCTACACAACTCGGGTGGCTAGGGCTGCTCCTCTCACTCTCCGCAGGTCTCTGGCCCAATTGGTGCAAGGCTGTTGCTGAGGTCCAGGCATCAGGGTAAGGCTGTAGTCACTGCCCACTCAGCTGCCTTCCTCCCCCCCCCCCCCAACCCCCGACAGACACACATCTACTACATTTCATCACAGGCTTCTGTGAACTCAGGACAATTACACTGATGCACCAAGCTCAGCCTGAGCTCTTCCAGTACTTGACAAGCAGTTGACTTTATTCATGAAAAGGTTAGGGACTTGAAACTACCCAGTGGATTACAACCATTGAAAAGCCAGTGAAGCATAGATCCACTTTAACGCATATGGAGTTGCCTGGGGTTAGAATCAACTACCAGGTGTGATTTGTTGGGAGGAAGCAAACTGACACCATGATTACTCCCCCACCAAAAGTTAAGTTTTCATCCTCGATATCTTGTTAACTCTTTTTCAGGTCCTTGCCATCCAGTTAGTTGAAAAGCCCTCTGGAGGTCACTCTAGGATATGACATACTTTCCCATCCTGCATAACACACCAACATACGCAGAAGAATTAATTTACTAACTATTTATTCTATGTCTGTCATGTACAAATCACTGTGAAAAATGCAAACACACACACACACACACACACCGCACACACAAACCCAGTTTCTTAGAAGACAAGAAATCTTTAATGAGAAATGAGAAAGTAAACTTTTTAGTTACATTTTAATCATGCAAAGGAAGTATCATTTCTAACTTTAGCATCAGGGAAAAGGCTCCTGAAGTAAATAGTGACAGAGATTTGAACAATGAGTAAGAATTAACTGAAGAGAAGAAAATGGCATGTCTAGCTGAAGGAATTTTAGAGTCAAAATATGTATCACCTTGTGGAGATAGGCAAATGGAACTGTTTCAATTAGTCACCCATTTCTTCCTTCTCTGAATCTCTACAGGAATTGAATGCTCCTTTACTTTCTGTTATGGATACTTTCATATTAACTTGCTTCTGTCTTAATAACAGAGTTTTAATAGGGACATGCCTCCATAGTCTTTCAACTCACTATATACCTTCTTTTTGATGAACAGAAAAATAGTACCTCATGTCCTAATCCCTTTAAGCTATGAATGTTATTATATAGGAGATGGGGACTTGACAGCAGGGATGAAGTTAATGGCCTTGAGACTGAAATATGATTCTAGATTATCCAGGTGGCCCAATGTAACCACAGTGCATTTATAGAAGGGAACCAGGACAATTAAAGTTTAAAAAAAGTGAGGAGAGAAGCAGAAGTCAAAGAATTGTGAACAAGCTCTGGAAACCAGAATAGAAAAGGGATGGATTCTCACCTAGAAACTCCAGAAGTTAGAGCTCTGCCAACCAAGATAGAGTATACATTTGCCAACCAAGAATAGCTCTCCAGAATTGTAAGATGATAAATTTGGTTAACTTTAATCAACTGGCTAACTTTAATCAACTGGGTATGTGGTAATGTGTTATAGTAGCAGTTAAAACAAATAAAATATTCATTAGTCTTTTCCCCCATGACCTTTACTTCTCTTCTGTCTGCTAGCATGGCATGTGTATAATGTTTTACAATTGTATGGCTTTACTCCAACCAAAATGTGTAAACATGTGAGAAGTTTATTGTGCTAACTTGGCTGATACACACATGTGGGGTTAATTGGAGGGTGGAGAGATTAATGGCTCAGTGAGCCTCACCTTTCTAGTTCTTGGATCTCTTGCTCTCTGATGGTTGGATCAGTTGTGACTGCCTTAGTCAGTTCTCTGCTTCAGCTTCAAAGGCTCACTGCCTATGAGACATCCTGAAGGAGAAGGTCACATGGACCTACCCTGATGCATCCCTGGGTGCTGGAGCAGCCGCTTGGAGACCTCTGACAGCACTGAGATGCTTACACACTCACAGATTCAGTTTTTCTCCGGCAGTGCCATCCTTGTGCGTGTTTTGTGAAATGGAGGAGGACGTTGTAGATTGGTGTCGCACATATGGACTAAGGTTCAACTTAAGGGCTTGGACAACACTGCTTTCTTCATGTATACATACCCTTTCTATTAAACTCTCTCTCATATGCATATGATTTTCTAATGTACTCAGACTAACACGACGTGCCTGTGCAATCAGTGAATGGCTGTAATCAGATTCTCCTGTTACTACACTGGTCATAGTTTACTTGGGGTGCCATAAGGAAAAGGTGCAGTCACAGCAGTGGTTTGTAAGGGCAGCCACCTGTGAAGCCAGTGAAATCCAGAGTAGAAGGGCCAACTCAGCAGACAATGGTGACTCTTGGGAGATGCAAAGGAATAGTCTTGGTAGAATTTTCAGATGACATGGAATGACTTTCAGGCCTTCTATTATAAGGGAGTTTTAAGAAAGTTGAAAATGGCATTGGTAAGAAAAAGGCCAGGAAGGTTGTACCCCAAACTTTTCTTTTTTTCCCCCCACACAGTGCACTTACTACTTCATTGAAGGTAACAAGGGCTGTCCTAAGAGAATTTTGTTGCAAAGTTTACCTTACAGTCCTGATTGCATCCTGTAAAGTTCTGTTTCTATTCAAGATCACAAAGAACACTTAAAGGGAACATGAATTGAGTCCCCCAAGGATACCGAAAACGCCACTGTGACATGGTATGAATCAAAGATCACAGAGTTCCTTCTTCAGGGAAGGATTAGTGAGATGAAAACACCACCTTCAGAAATGTAGAGAGCTATGTGGAGGCTATGTTGAGAAGCAATAGTGATGTCACTTTAGTATCAGTTTTCTATATTTTGGTATTTCTTTGTTGCTTCAACAATACTTTTTAAATTTCTGCAATGTAATTTACATTTTGTCATAGCAATAAGCACTACCAGTTGTTTAGTTGAAGTAACAGGCAGTTTGAAGAACATTTCTACCAACTGTTTAAATAACCATCATCTGTCTGCTACTCATTCTTTCAGCAAGAGTGGTCTGTGAATAGAGTGAGTAGGCCAACTCACAGCTCAATCCCCCAAGTGCTTTCTGCAGTTAAACCTTCAACTTTGAATCTGCAGCAAAGCACATTAAATATCCTTCCCAATTTGTCACAGAAACTACTAAAATGCTGTGCATTCCAAGATCATGACTCAATAAAGGTAATGATTTTTACCTCTGCGACTACATTCTTTTTTAAAAAAAATCATTTTATTGGGGGCTCATACACCTTATCACAATCCTTACATGCATCCATTGTATGTCTAGCACACTTGTACATTTTTTGCCCTCAACATTCTCAAAACATTTGCTTTCTACTTAAGGCCTTGGTATCAGCTCTGTAATTTTACCATCCTCCCTGCTTCCCTCTCCCTCATGGACCCCTGAAAATTTATAAATTATTATTATGTCATATCTTACACTGTCCAATGTCTCCCTTCACCCACTTCCCTGTTGTCCACACCCCAGGGAGGAGGTTATATGCATATCCTTATAAACAGCTCCCCCTTCTACTCTCCCTGTATCTCTCCCTCTATCACCACTCTCACAACTGGTCCTGAAGGGATCATCTGTCCTGGATCTCCCATGTTTCAGGTTCCTATATGTACCAGTATACATCCTCTCATCTAGCAGGATTTGTAAGGTAGAATTTGGACCATGATAGTGTGTGTGGGGCGGGTGGGAGTGGGGAGGGTGGAGTGAGTGTGGGAATTGAAGAACTAGAGAAAAATTGTGTGTTTCATCATTGCTACTCTGTACAATGACTGGCTCATCTCCTCCCTCAGCCCTTCTGTACGGGGATGTACCATTACCTACAGGTGGGCTTTGGGTCCCCAATGTATACTCCCCCTCATTTACAGTGATATAATTTTTAATTCTCTGATGTCTGATCCCTGATCCTTGTGACACCCCATGGTCACACAGGCTGGTGTGCTTCTCCCATGTAGGCTTTGTTGCTTCTGAGTTAAATGGTCACTTGTTTACCTTTAAGCCTTTAAGCCTCCAGGTGCTCTATCTTTTGATAACCAGTGTGTTAGTCCGGGTAGACTAGAGGAACAAATTTCAAAGGCATGCATATGGATATAAGGAATGGGTTTATATTCAAGAGGAACAGGACATTGAGAAAACATCGCAGGCCAGTCCAGCTCAAAGTCACAAGTCCAATATTAACCCATATGCCCAAAATCAGTCTACAAAGTCTCCTTCTGACTCACGAAGTCACAGGTCAGTGGGTGCAGAGTCCCGGCACTGACAAGGGTCTCCCCATGGCTCCTCGCTTCCAGGGCTCAGGGTCCATCAACAGCATCTCGTGGTGACGGAAGCAACTCATCACTGGCAGCGGCCTCCATGTGGCTGCCCCAGCCTCAGAGATCTAGCTCCATCAGGGCAAAGCTGTGTGGTCTCTCCGCTGGCTACTCCAGCTTCCAGGATGCCACCATCCTGTGTTGACCGTGATTAATCATCTCTGAGACTAACTCCCAACAACTGGTGAAGATAGCTTCACATCTTCACAAGGGAAATATCGTGAGATTTCCCAGAAGTCTCAGAAGAAAGCCATGCCCACATAGAGGCCTCATTGGCTACTAACTGGCTATCCCCAGATTAATAGGCTGGACTTCACCCCTACATTTCAATCATAAAATTAACATAAGCACATGACTGCTGCAGACCACCCCTTGTTAATTTTATACTTTCACATAACTCTGTAACCTTCAAATAAACAATAAAATCATACCTATACCTAACAAGATAAAACTAAAATGCATATAATTCAACATGTGTCACCATCATTTAAAAATAAAATTCTATAAGTGAACAAAACAGAAGATATCCTGTGCCTTACAACTGTAGTTACAAAATGTCTACACCTTGATCCTATAAGCCTATGAATATATATTCTACCACCTATAAGAGTTTGCAAGCCAAACTACCTCATGCCTTCATTCCCCCATTTTGGATATCTAATTTCTATATTGCCCACTTACACCAACCCAGTGCTCTAAGGAAACAATCATATCTTTCAATGTGAAGAATCTTCATTCCAGTTGGAAACTCATGAAGTGTGCGTCCATTAGCAAAGTCAAATCAGGACAAGCCATCCGTAAAGTCAGCAATGATATGCACCAGTTCACAGACTTAAATCGCTTCTCTTCCTCTGGTCGGGTTGACCACACGGTTTTGTCCTGATGGAGCCAGACCTCTGAGGCTGGGGCAGCCACTTGGAGGCCGCTGCCAGCGATGAGTTGCTTCTGCCACCATGAGATGCTGTTGATGGACCCTGAGCCCTGGAAGCGAGGAGCCATGGGGAGACCCCTGTCGGTGCCGGGACCCTGTACCCACTGACCTGTGACTTCGTGAGTTGGAAGGAGACTTTGTAGAATGATTTCAGGCATTTGGGTTAATATCAGACTTGTGACTTTGAGCTGGACTGGCCTGGGATATTTTCTCAATGTCCTGTTCCTCTTGAATATAAACCCATTCCTTATATCCATATGTGTGCCTTTGAAATTTGTTCCTCTAGTCTACCTGGACTAACACAACCAGGAACCATCAACTCTCTTCACCACTTTTGTTTATGCACACATTTGTCATCAGTGATCATGTGGGGAAGGTGAGCAGCATGAATTGTCAATTTAATTGAACAAAGTGTTCTGGAATGGAGGAAGTACTTGAGTAGAGGCCCATTGTTCATCCATTCCCTAAATATTCACTCCCTATAAATATTTGCATGTAGATATATTTTCCCATCATCACATATAAATATAGTTACCTAAGTACATGGCTGCACTTAAAGCTCTATAAATGCTCTTTGTTCCCTATTTCTTGATCAATCCCTACCAGGCCTCTCACACCATCCTTGCCACTGATTTTGGATCACTTATTGTTCCCTTGTCCCTGGGTTGATCAACACCACCGCCTTTCCCATATTTTTGTTCAAAAAGGTTTTTACGATGTTGTAACAATACTCCCAACCTTACCCTTGTATCTGGGCTGAACTCTGGTGTGTTAGTGATTACAGACCTCTGAAAATCACGTTTTATTAACCTGTTTTAATCTTTTAGAAGAATATATAGAAGAAAACAATGAATCCGATCTATTGTGTATTTTTTCTTCCTGCAAATGAGCAAGACACCTTGTTTGCATATTCACCTTTAATGAGTTACAAACTCTTTTAGTGTGTTATATTTCAGAGACAAAGATAAAAATACACTGAATTTATATTTATGTACACACATTTACATATTCAGAATCTAAATATATAACTCATGTACAGATTTAATCATGTTAAAGCTCCCTCAACTATCCCAAAAGGAGCTTATTTCTTAATTGCAACAAAAATATCCAAATCAAGGTCCCTCCCACACACAAAATTTATCTCGTATGAAACTGGGTTTCATTTTCAAGATTTTATTATTCATCTAGCATTTATTAAGTGCTGTGCTGAGTGTTGTGGAAGACTCAGATCGAGAGATCTTTTTCTTTCTTAGCAAAGCAATTATATTCTTTTTTTGGTGGGTTGGGGGAGGACACTAGGTGAGCTTACAGGGAAAAAGTGAAAACTATAATATCAGGTATCTGCTAGCACATTGGGATCTATTTGTGTCATCTCAAAGTATCCCAAGTGTATTTGAAAAAAACCTCCAATCACAATTTGAGCCCTGTGAGATTTTTCTTGATTTTCATTCATCTTTTAATTGAATTTATATCCCTTGGTCTTCTATCAATATAGTTTTCCTAAACATTTTAAAGATAAAGGAAAGAAACACAGGTATCGTCAATGACTACCATAAGAAATTGTCCCAAGTTTCCACCTTGAGTCTATAAACTGTGGCTCAGCAGATTAAATGAACCATGTGAAGCAATAAATCTAGAATTTTATGCACTTCGTAAGAACACAGTATTAAACATAGAGTAAGAGTTCCCCGATCAATGTCTGCAGTTAGGTATTCCAGCTTCTAGAATCCTTTTGACACATCACCTCACTAAAGGGCTGACTGTGTGGTGAAAGGATCATTTCTCTTCCCTGTTCAATGCCATGCCCTTCATGGGTCATGTGACTCTTCTTTTTCCATGTGTGGAAGAGATATGGCACAATCTCTTACTGAGTTTGCTGGTAGATACCTGCTAAGTCTAATTTGATGAACAGGGATCAGAACTTATACAGAGGTTCATATTACGAATGACATGTATTAAATTTACTAGACCCTGGGTCCCGTTGAGGAATGCTAGGAGTCCCTTGTATTAACTGCAGACACGATGCATGCTTGGGGCTTCTTTGGTTAAATACAACAAGAGTTGCTTTGGAATACAGTGAGGGCAAAACCTTAGGCTTCAGTGCTGGTCAACTCTTTCTGAGCTTCCTAGGACTTGGCTCTGGGTTGCTACATCAGCCTACACCTGTCCTGGGACTCTGGTATCATTCTTGTTTCAAAGTATAGAATCAAATGTGAAGCCTTTTAGTGATTTCCCTTTTGTAAAACGATTGTTATAGAGGCTTCAAAATCACACAAAACTCACCATCATCACATCAGTGCTGACGCACAGCGACCTCACTGGGAAGAGGAGGTATGTTTGGGCAGGTTTCCAACGCTCTGATTATTTACGGGAGTAAAAAGTCTCAATTTTCTCTCTTGAAGATACTGGTGCATTTGAACTGCTGATTACAATTAGCAGCTCAATGTGTTATCCCTATGCCACTATCATCTTTAATGAAACTATAGTTATCAAAAATTTTTTAAAGAAACTATAGTTATCAAAAGCTAACATACTTCAGAGAGAGAGAGAGAGAGAATAATCTCTCTTCAAAAAGTTCAAAAATTTTCATTTTCTTTTATTTCCATTTGGCCAGGACTTTTTTGAAATTTCCTTATGAGAAGATAGATAAGAAAATAGATACATACATATATAATTACATTCAGGGAGATCTTGATGCATGGATTGCATGTAATGGTGAAGCTCTCAAGATTGGCAGTTTTAATGCACTCAGAGACAAATCAGAGAAAGGCCTGGAGCTATTCTTCAAAAGAATCACAGCCATCAACAATGTATAGAATATGTATTCCAATGTATATATGTCTCCATCAGACAGAACTGACTTGAGACAACTACTTTATACACATGCACATTTATATGTACATCTAACCATTTAGAGATACTTATCACACACACACTAAAAAATAACTTGACTCTTCAGATTCAACAAGACAAGAGTTCCTTTTTCTGGAAGTGTGTCATATCAGAAAGAGCTTAAATTTCTGATTATGTCTCATTTGACTAAACTCTGATAAACTTAATCCTTTTCAAATAGAGCCCTCTTACTTGAAATTGTTCATTTAAATATGAGAGCTTAGTCATCTCACCTAAGTGCTTCATGAATGTTGAGCAATGTCAGATTCAATAATTTATCACCTGGAGACAGCATGCTTTGAAGTTAAGGACATGAGAACAATAGTAATGACATGGTGAATTATGTTACCATGGGGAGACAACCTCCAATGGCAACTCCGGTTTCAGTAAACTGCATTTCTATCAGGACCTGGGTCAGAGGGCATGGTGAATGCCCATGTGTTAATATTGCTTGATCTCCTAGAATTTGCTCCTGCAGATCATATATCCATGACATTTTTAAAGGTAATATAAACATTCTAATTTTGATAGATGCTGAAGGGTTTAGGTAGCTTGTCTTCTAGGTTACCTGACTTTAGTTAGTCTGTCTACTTGAGGAAAGTGAGTGCTTTCACCTCTAATAGGAGGTATTCAAAATTTTGCTCTTGCGGGAGTCTCTGAGTGGAAGAGATAATTTATTGTGAGTAATTGATGCTTAGAAAATGATCATTTTACATTTTTCTACAAAGAACACTCCCGGAGGGGATGTCCCCACCACCTCCCCCCACTATCATGATCACAATTATACATTACAAGTCAGGCTGGACCAGAGGATGTACACAGGTACAGATAGGAACTGGAAATACAGGGAATCCAGGACAGAAGAAACCCTTGGGACCAGTAGTGAGAAGGGCAATAATGTGAGGGTGGAGGGAAGGTGGGGTAGAAAGGAAGAACAGATTGAAAGGATCTACATAAAATCTCCTCCCTGGGGGATGGACAGCAGACAAGTGGATGAAGCGAGATGTCAGAGGGTGTAAGATATGACAAAATAATAATTTATAAATTATGAAGAATTAATGGGGGAGGGAGGAGGGGGGAAATGAGGAGCAGATGCCAGAGGTTCAAGTAGAAAGCAAACGTTTTGAGAACAATGAGGGAAATCAATGTACAAAAGTGCTAGACACAATGGATGTATGTGTGGATTGTGATAAGGGTTGTACAAGCCCACAAGAAAATTATTTAATAATAATAATTAAACCTCCTAGAGTCTAATCCTGGTGATAGTGTTTCAGTAGTGTGGGTTCACATGAACTTGACCTACAAAGGGATACATGAAATAAATTTTTTGTACAAGCGAGACTATTCAGAGCCAGGTCAAGTTTCTTTTCTCGATAATGAATCTCAGGCTAAGTAAGAGAAAGAAGGGTAATTGTAGATAAAACCAGCGGGCTACCCAGTTTCCTTTACCATCTCTTCTTTGGTATCCTTCTGGAAATAAGATTGTTTTCATGTGAGTGTGTGTGTGTGTGTGTGTGTGTTTGGTCATGTGTGTGCACATGCACATATGCATATGTGTGTTACTATACTTTGGTAGAACACTAGCAATTTATGTATTTGCTATCTGTTTGGGTAAATTTGTAAACCAAGCATGACAGACATCACTCCCCCAACTGAGTTCCTTGTAACTAATGAAATGTACCAGCCAAAGAATATAAACAACTCCTCATAAATTGAAATGTATGCTAGTATAAGGAATGATGACTATTAATTTGCTTTATAATTTTTTGCCTGATCGATACAATCTGTACTTTGAAAATCATTTCAAATGCATGTAGCAAGGAAACACTTTCATCCAAACATTTTTATTATGTCTTTTCAAAGACTGTAGACTAGTTGTTAAATCTGCGATATACTGACGTGCACTTCTCTAACTCCAGCTATAGAGTCAAGACCAGGGTGTCACCATTGTTGTTTCACGAAAGCTAAGAAGAAAACACTGTGACTCTACATGTATGTTTTGACCTGCCAGCAATTCACAGGTTGCTTCTGGAATTCAGACTCACATGGTATGGAGAACATGGCATCAGGACACCAGCTGAGAGCATTATGCTCGTGTTCATTCAGGGTTAGAGCAATGGGGGCTAGGATCACTTCTTCTACTGGAGGCTTGAGTCTGAAGGTTCCATCTTCCCTCTTTGACGCTGGACATGCCCTGCCTATCAGCTGGGTGCTGACTGAACTCATTAATCTGCTTCAGTAAGTAGCTGCCAAAGAAGGCCACAATTTGGCAGATGGAGAGAGGACAGGGCTAGTAGATTCCACTGTACTTAACTCTCAGAAGAATACATGAGCTTTGTTAACCCCGGGGCCAATTTTGAAATGCTAATTATAAGTCACACTCATTAACTTGGAAACATTTTCCTTGTTTAGTCTGTGTTGAAAAGCATACCAGTCATTCGGGTCTCTTATCAGTTGCTGGATGAGTAATATGAATTCTGATTTAGATCGTGTTGAGTATGGAATAAAGGACGAACGAAGAGACATTCATAAGAAGCTCCTCCTTGCTGAGCTGGCCAAAAGAAATCACAGTTTTCAAACTAGCTGATCCCCAGAGAGAAAGTCGCTTCCTTGCTTCACAGCTGTAGGGAAGGAGTCGCGTAAACTTTCACACACTTGACAGGAACGGTAAACAGCCAGGCGTCATATTCAAAAGTGCTAGGAGAAAACATGAAGATGGGTTCTATTCTTAACTTGGTTACCAAGTACGCTACCTTAGGCGAGACAACTTGCTCTGTGTCACGGTGGCTGCTGCGTCTCTCCTCACCGGAGATGAATGCTACCTGCAACTCCTGAAAGAGGGCCTGCGGAGCACAGCTTACAGTGAAAATTATATATATCAAAAACATGAGCAAAGATAAGACATTGATTGTGGAACCAGCGAAAAGGAAAGTATGAAGAAATATTTTTTTTCACATCGAAGCGGAAATACATACATACATATATGTGTGTGTGTGTGTGTTTCCTGAAAAGTTAGTTGCAGTACTATTTAAAGAGACCCTAAATGTCAGAAGCCACAAACAGCTTTGTGGAGAACAGGGGCACAGAGACTGCAGCTGTGAGCAAACAGAGGAGGGGACTGAAGACCCCATTGTCCAGGAAAGCTCCTGACTCCTCCTTTGAGGCGCACATGATGTAGCAGCCCTAAGGTGTTGGACCCTCCCTCTAAATCTGCCCCTGGCTCCTCCCCATCTCCCCTCAGCATGTCATAAAACTTTTTCCAGCCTGGACCACTCAGTCTCAGGGTTCCATTGTCCCACTTTGATGGTGAACCTGCCCTGTCCATCAGCTGTTTGCAAACCTCACCTAGCTCCTCAATCCAGCAGGGCACCTTGGGCAGGCTGTGGGAATCTCCACAGGCAGCCAGGGACATCTCTCCACCAGTGTTTGCAATCAGTGTTTGCAGTGGAGACATGTTCCCTTATCCACGGATACTCCTGTTCTATGGATCAGTGAGGCCCCCGGCTGGTACGCGTGGTTTGCAATAAGCTGCAGTCTAATGACACACTGCTGAAAACCTTGGCTGATTGTTCAAAAGCAGACCACCAGGCCTTTCTTCCTAGGTGTCAAATCTTAGCAACCAAGGAAATAGTCCATTTGCACCACATGGGGACTCCTCCCTCTAAACAACACTGGTCTATGTTTGAGTCAGGGGGCGGAGGGTGCAATCTCTCAGCCAGAGGTCTCTTTAGGGGCAAAGATGGTGAGACTTTGATGGAGACTTTGAGGGAGAGACAATGATGTCACACTTGGTAAAGAGGTACAGCATCAAAAAAGAGGCAGAATGACACTGTGGTTGCATTGATGGACTCAAACACAAACAGCATCGAGAGAGCACAGGGACAGGCAGTGTTTCTTTCTGTTATGATAGGATTGCTATGGGTTGGGATGGATTCTATGGGACCTAACCACCACAATAACAAAGTCTCAGCTACCGATCCCACTTAGACATGCACCTCCAACCACATGCACATCATGCATTCAGCTCAAACCATTTCATGAGCTAGCGTCAGCATTGCCAAGTCATTCTTAATAAAGACAGAATTTTTTTTACCAACTTACCTAAGTCTCTGGGTATTTTTTCGGATGTTATTTTTTTTGCACTAAACCATAAGCACGAGTTTATGCATGGTTTTTTGCATTAAACCATAAACACGAATAAATGGGTGGTTTTTTTGCAATAAACCATAAACACGAGTAAATTCTGGATCCTTCTGCAATGAGTTTAAGAAAAAGCCCTCCAGAATTGAGATGGTCTCTCCTCAATGTTCATTGCAAGTCTGCTGGAATAAGCAAATAATGAGATTATTTTTAACAACCTTGCTTGCACAGCCTCCTGGAGCGAAGAAACCGACAACAATTATACCAGAAGGAAAGCTTTAAGGATGGGGTAGAGTCTGATTTCAAACAAGAAAGCCTCGCTCAGAGTGCCACGGGGGCATGGGGAGGCCAGGCCCGAACATGAGTACTGGCTGTGCAATTGGTTTTTCTGAACAAAGACTTTGCCAGCTTACCAGTAGTTTTAGAGCTAGATTTGCACTGGTCACTGCCTCTCCAAAGTCCAGCTGTAGCCCAATCAAAGAGTAATCTTCACACTGGGAACTATGGAAATATCCATTGAGTCAGTATTCATCCTGACAGTCACACTCACACATAAGACTCAGTAGGAGTAGTGTCCTTTTCAAATAGAGAGGATTGTAGAAGGTAGAAATGCAGTCACTGATTAAATATGTTGGATAGACTAGTGACACACTGATTGTGCTGAATTTCTAAAAGGGATAGAATCTCAGATTTTAAAAATATATATCTAGCTGGGTGAATCTCACCCACAGAACTTGTGTTAGTTTATTAAAGCCTGCTTGTTATTCCTATAGAGTCCCGGTGGCATAGTGAGTTAAGAGTTGACCTGCTGGTCACACAGTCAGCAATTTGAAACTCCCAGCCGCTCCTTGGGAGAAAAATGAGGATTTCTACTCTGATCAGGATTTGTTGTTGCTGATGTTGTTGCTGTTCTTGTTGTTGTTGTCAGGCATCACTGAGTCCACTCTGACCAATGTGCACAGCAGCAGGAAACTCTGCACTCTCTGTGCTTCCCTCACCATGCTTCCTATGCCCATTGATGCAGCCACTGGGCCAGGCACCTCACGGGGGCCTTCACCTTGAAAGTCCAGAAGGCCAGTTCTACTCTAGCCATAGTGTTGCCATTGGCTTGATGGCAGTGAGAGTTTTATTTGGGGGATATCTTCAGGGAATGGTGTTTCCTACTTTTTACATTTTTTTGTTATGGTCTGGGTGAGAGTCAACAAAGAAAACTCATTTTTTATCCAACAATTGAGACACGTTTTGTCATGTGCAATTGATTGTATCCCCACTCCCTCCTTGTTTTCCCCTTTTTCATTCGTTCTTCTTTCTTTGTTTTGTGGTAAATGTGTTCTTTCCGGTTTCTGATGATAAAGTGCTTGTAAAGGAGTGTCTACCTCCCTGGCATTATTCATACTATAGGCCTGTCTGTTGTTTAGTTGAAAGTAGATAGATCTCTGAGGGTAAATTCAGTTCTAATCTTTGTTTATTATTATTATTACTTTTAGTAAATCATTTCACTAGGGGCTCGTACAGCTCTCAGAATAATCCCAGCACATTCATACATATATACACATGTTGCCACTACCGTTTCCCGAACATTTTCTTCCTACCCGAGCCAGTGTTATCAGTGACTCTTTTTTCATTGCTCTTCACCACCCTCCCACTCTTGTAAATATTGGATAATTTATACATTATTTTATTTTCATGTTTTGTACCATCCACAGTCTCCCTTCACCCACATTTCTGTTGTTCATCCACATTCAGCAGGGCAGGGGCATTATGTGTCGAACACTGGGATCCGTTCCCCCTGCTCTCCCCACCTTTCCCCTACCCTCATGCTATTACTACTCTCTTTTTCAGTACTTTTATTACCTGTGGGATTTATCTGTGTTGGATTCTGGGTGGCAGAAGCTCTGATACGCACTAATGTACATACGCTAGTCTAGCCACATTTGTAAGGTAGAACTAGGATCATGACAGTGGGGGTGGGGGGCAGAGGAAGCATTAAAGAACTAGAAGACTGTGTGCTTGCTTCCTGTGTGCTCTACTGCACCCTGGGATGTCAAATTGTCTGCAAATTGGCTTGGGCCCATTCTGAACCCCCTCATTTGTATTGAAATGGCCTTTTGTTTTTGGTCTTCTGACACCTGATTCCATGTACACCTCATGATCACACGGGCTGCTGAGCTTCTTCCAAGTGGGCTTTGTGATTGCTTCCCTGCTTAGACAGCCACTTTTTGAACTTCAAGCCTTTAAGACCCCAGACACTATATTTTGTAATATCAGGCACCATCAGCTTTCTTCCCCATATTAGCTTATGCGTCCATTTCATCTTCAGTGATCTTGTCAGAAAGGTGAGCATCACAGAATGCCAGGTTATTAGAACAAAGTGTTTTTGTGTTGAGAGGGCCTCCAGTAAAAATCCAATATCCACCTGCTACCTTAATACTTAACCTATAAATAGATGTACATAGACCTGTGTCCCTATCATTATATATTAATTTGCTTGCATATGTACATGCCTATGTGAAGAACTCTATAAATGTCTTTTGCCTCATAGTTCTACCCACTATTTTTCACTTTTCTCCTCTTCCACTATCATGTACGACCTTCAGTCAGCAGTCTGTACTTCCTCTCAGCTGCACTGCACTTGATCGAAAGCCACCAGGTAGTCTATGCCCTCCTCACCATCAATTTTTAGACACCCTTGTGGCTTGCTCCCTTGCCCTGGGGTTGTTGGCCTCCCCCTCCTTTTCCCCAACCTCCTCCTCTCTCCTGTGCCCAGAACTGTTGGTCCCATTGTCTTCTCCTTGGGAATTGTTTACCTGCCTGTCTTACATACATAGACATGGGGAAATATCCCAAAGGAAGAAGAGTCTATGACTAGCTCCGGGTGTGTCTGCTGACCCTTAAGAATGTTTTCTGACCAGGTTTGCTGCAGTGCCCAGCTCTCCCCACCCCCCCACCTCACCTCGCCCTTCAGAAGTCTATTTTCAGAATTCCCCAGGGAACTTTTCAGAATTCCCCTTGCTGCTCTGTTGCACAACCTTCGTGTTATTCTCTGGTGTGTGTGTGTGTGTGTGTGTGTGTGTGTGTGTGTGTGTGTGTGTGTCGGAGGATGGGGTGGGTCAGACCAAGCAAAATTCCCTCACTATGTCCCAGGTGCTCTCCCGGATAGTGCGGGGGGGGTGGGGTGGTGGTGGTGGTGGTGGTGGTGAAACATTGTGTGTTTTAGGGTCATGGTCTCAGGGGAACTACCTGTCTCTTGATAGAGTAAGTGAGGTAATATTTAGGATTTTGTTCGTCATTTTTCTCACTCAATCCAGAACCTTCTATTGTAATTCCTATACGAGTGGTTGGTGTTAGTAGCCAGGCACCATCATTCTGGTCTGCCGGGTGGGATTGGGAGTGGGGAGGTGGAGGCTTAGGTGCACCTGGTCCTTTAATATGTCATTTTGTGATGTATTTCACTCAGCTTAATGTCTTCCAGGTTCATCTATACATAAGATGTCTCACAGATTCATGCTTACTCTTTCATGCCATGTAGTATTTCATTGTGTCTTTATATCCTAGTTTGTTTGTCTCTTTATCCATGAAGGGCCACTTTGGTTGTTTCTGTCTTTTTGCTACTTGAGTAATACTGGAATGAACTTTGGGGGCAAAGGCATCAATTGTTATCTATATTATATATAGTCATTTATACCTTGACAATTAATATGCCAACTTATTATTCATGAGTCATGAAGATATGTTCATGGCAATGCAAATTTTCTGAAAAGAAGCTAAAGTTTTTGAATTAAAAAATAGAATGCAAATGCTCACCACCTACTTAAAAGTAAGGAACCCTGGGGCGATGAGGAATCGGGTGCTGGCCTGCTTCATGTAAGGTCCATGTTCAAACCCTCCACCTGCTCCATACAAGAAAGGTGCTCCCACAACAGCATATGTTCTGAAGTGCTAAGGAGTGCCTCTGCTCTGGCTCCTGGTTGCTTAGAGTCCAAATTGACTTGCTGGGAGGGACTTTGCATTGAGCTTTTATATTTAAAGGGATACAAAAGTATCTTTGATGGCCTGGTGTAAAACACCACAGTAGGCTGAAAAGCATATATCGTTTGTCCTCAAGGAAAGCAAGCCTATCAACCTAAATGCCATTAAATACATTTAGATGGCTTAAGCACCATGAGAAAACTAAATGCAAAATGTTAGGGGATGTCAAAGGTTAAGTCAAGATCACTTCCAATTTTAAAGTTCTGAGCTGAGGGAAGATGTCACACAAACTTTTATTAAGGTGGATTTGACTTGTTCCCTTAAGGACAAAAGAAATATTGGAACATAGCAATAGTGGCAGAATAAATACAGAGGGCTCTATTTCAGAAGGTAACAACAGGATCCAATCAGAAAGAGAAAAACTCATCATGCTACATGGGCACTAGGATTGCTGAGAAACCTAGGGGACGGGGGTGGCTGATCAAGCCCCTTCCCAAACTCTAGAGGATCCACTACCCCACTCAGACTGGAGGAAGGAAGAAAAGACAGAGCATTAGGAGAGCCATGCAGCCCCACCAGAAGCCACCCATCGGAAGCTGAGAGCCCAGAAGGAGGAGTTGCAGAAAAGAAACTGAACCCACTGTCAAGAAGACCCTGTGGTGACCGAGAGTAAGCAGTGGCAGAGAGTCTGGCTATTTCCCTTGTTTGTCCCCTATGTGTCAGTCATGCCTTCCACTCAGCCTTCATAAATTAAAATATAACATGGGAAATTCAGGATTCTGAAATTCAGGGGAAAGTAGGATAAATGTCGGAAATTAATCTGAGAACACACGAGGTGTTGACCAACAGAAGAACAGAATCCAAGCCAACAGAAAGCAAGGGAATGTTTGGAAGATGACATTCAGTAGAGTTTATTTCTAACACGGGTGAGAACAAGTTTATGCTTCTTTCTTCACGGGCCATGGAGGGTCTAGTTGGCTATCTGCAATCTAATCAGTCTAAAAATAAATACATATGCTGCCATGTACAAAAGTAAATAAAACGCAAATGAAAGAATGGATGAAGTCATGCTAACAAAGTACAGAATCACTTATTGGGACCATGTGGTGGGACATCTTGACTAGCAGGTTGAGAGGTTTAACATTGATCTGATAGGCAATAGACAAACATCCAAGACCTTTGTGCTTGGAAACATGATAAAAGGAAGCTTCCTGTTGAAAAGATATAAAGAGCTCCAATAGCACAATGTTAGCTCCTGTTAGAAAGGTTGGAAGTTTGAACCTACTCAGCGGTTGTGTGGTGGAAAGAGCTGAATTGTTCCCACAATGATTACAGTGTAAGAAACACTGTGTGTGGCCTAGCTTGATACTATCCCATCTGGTGACTCTGAGTTGAAATAGACTGAACAGCATCTAACAACATTGAATGGAGGGAGAACTATGCCTTCTATTTATTCCAGTCAGACTGGGAACAAAATGTGTGGGAACCAGTGTAAAATGAAAATATGTATCCCTTGTTCAAACATTATTAAAAATTTCAAGACAGTACAGCATCACACCAAGCATGGAGCCTTCTAAGCTTCCCTAAGCCTGATGTATTATATTAGAGACTTCCAAGAAATAAATTCACTAGAATCAATGTTAATTGTCACATTTTAGGCAGATAGTAGCTACAAGATGGTCCTGTATATAATTTAAAGTCACTATTATGATTTGATTTATTGTTGAATGGACATTATCCTGATAATTTCTGGAACTTAACTCCTTCCATGTTAAAAATGAGCTGAAAGGATATTGAATCAGAGTTTATTTGCTTTTTCCATATGGAATAAATGTTTCAGAAGTCATGGAGCATGCTAAAATCTCCATTGCTTACATGTTAGACCATGTTCTCTTTATTTAATTCATTGTTCTTGACAATGTTTTATTTTGAACCATTTCTTCAGCTCAAATGGAAACTAGCATATGGCTATTTGGTTCAGTTATATTCCAGTTATTATGGTATTCATTTTATTGCAATTTATGTCTGGTGGTATTCATTTCAGTTTAGTTAGCCTCCCAAGTCATTGTTTATGTATCTACTAAATCTTCATTTCCTTGACCTGCTTCTAGCTCTTTTGCATTGTAATGATATAAGGGGGTGAGGTGGGTATTTTTAAAATTAAAATCAATAAGTCATAAATGGTGAATATAGCAGGAATTTGGAGACTCACTGCCTATAACCTATACTAGTTCAACAGATGTTCTAGAGTATGTCAGTAGCTTACAGAGCAATGATTGTGGAAGCTGTATAATGAATGATATCTATAGTCTCTTAAGGCTTTATACTCAGTAAAGGACTCTTGATTTATATGTTAAATGTGAGTGTGGGGGATTTAAATGGCCTTTGGGGAGAAATATTTCTGTTATTTTGATTATTTAAGAAGTCACTCTTTAAAAATCTCCTCTATGCTTAGTATTCATTTATTTATTTATAACTTTTTAAAAAACTTTTGTCACATCACTGATTGAAGCTGAACAACACAAGAGGTTGCCGCTTCTCCGAAAAGTGTGTTCTTTAATCTTCCTTTTTGATGGCTCAGTGGGTCACTGATAAAAGGCCCAAGGAGTGCTTTTAAAATGGGGGCATGTTCAGGATTTATAGGACACCTTCCTAACCATGATGGCAATTGTCTCCTAGATGCTTGAAACGAGAGAAAGAAAGACCAGGGACTGTGCCATGTGACATGTAGGATCATGGCTTTGTAGAACTAAGAAGAACTAAAAGTAGTAAGGTCTTTTAGAGCACAAAAAAAGCTGAACTCAGAAAGTGATTATGGGAATAAACTGAAGGAGGAGAATTTACTAGATTTTAAGGAGTCTAATTTGAGGGAGGTTAAAGAATGATCAGTTATGAAAAATAAGGACAAGAGTGGTGCTAAAATGGAACCTAAGCTTCCAATTTTTTTGGAACTTAGGCAACTGGATAAATAGTAGTACTCTTTAGAGAAATGAAAAGTATAGAAGAAAAGGCAATTACCTATGCCTTGAAATAAATAAATATGTTTATTAGATAATTAAAGTAGACTATTGAGCTAAAGATTTGAAAATCACTGATATTAAAAACATATATAACTATTTTGGAATTGAATTGGTTGAATAAGGAGAGTATGAAAACTGAGATAAGATGGTAAGAATTCCAAATGACATAAGATTTAAGAGATGAGCAAAGGAAGAACAATTAGAGGAAAATTTGAAAAAAAAATATGTATCAGAGAAGTTGGAGAAAACCACAGAACACAACATAGGAACAAGAGAAACCTTAAGTGGACATTAGAAAAATATGTTTCCCAGAGATAATTTGAGATAATGAAAATGTCATACCCCCATGATATGTACCCCCAAATATATTTAGGTATGCAATTCAAAAGAAAATTGCTGTGGATCTTTCAAGAACAGAATCACTGAAGGAGTTGGAACAGAAGTCAGTTGTGAGTTGAAAATTTAGCTGTAAGTGAACAAGTGGAGACATTAAGCATAATCTCAGTCCGCAAATACTGCCTCGGGACAAAGTAAGAGAGGAAGAAGAGTGGCTGGGGTGAAATGAGGGTTGGAGAATGTGTTCCCTTTGTTATTGTTGTTGCCAAAGTCTCTTTTAGAAGGATTGATCCCAGACTAGTTCCAAAGATTTGGGAAATTGATGATGTTCATCTCATCTGTCATGCTTTTCATTCCTCCATTGCATGTGTTCCCCTGTGTCCCTGGTTTATCAATGTCCCAAAGCAGCTACAAAATTTGAATTAATGTCATATATGGGGGTGTACTGCTCATTCCAAAATGTGAAAGTCAGATACATGTTGGGTCCAGAGGATACTCTCCACCCCATTAATGAGGACCCACCCTCAGCTTCTCAGAGGGCTCTTTCTACACAGAGAAGGGTTGCATTGCAGGGAATCCTGTGCACAGAAATTCTCAGGCCAGTCCTAACCACATCTTCCCCCACCTTCTTCCCAGACCCATGAAGGAAGATTGCTCGATGTGGGAGTGACATGGTATACTATTTTTCTTGACTCACATACAATATAGTGCAATCACGTGAATGTATAACACTTCACTTTCATATATATATATACACACACACACACACATGTGAGTGTATGTGTATGTAGAGAGAGAGAGAGAGAAAGAAAATGCTTGCATCACAACCTTTTGGTTACTCAAATATAATAATCTTTTCTCCATCTGGGGACTATATGTTATGTATGCACATGTGGTCCAGCCTTTGGTAGGATGCTTCCAGGAAGCCTTCACCTCCTATTAATCTTAATCATCCGGATTTCTCCTCTTAGCTGTCATGTACCATGCTTTACCTCCAATACAAGCAACAGTAGCCAAGATAACCAATAAACAAAGAATGCAGCCGGATTCAGACCCTCTATTAAGGTCAGCTCTTATCCTATTCCTATCTCTTAGTAGATTATAGCTTCCAAAAGAGATCCATAGTCACAGGTATATGACCTCCAGAATTATAATATATCACATAGGGTATTATGACTGGAGGGGTTATATTAATGGACTACAATTCAATTATAAATAGAGAGTTAATCTTGTTTACATCCAGTAGAGAACAAACTGGAAATTACAAATGGAGGAGAGAGGATCATTGGGGGTACCTGCAGGGTCTGGGATCCAGAGTAGCCTTCAAACAAATTCACACTTACGACCACGGAGCCCATTCTGACTCCTAGAGACCCTATTGGACACACTATACCTGCTTTCTAAGACTCTCATAAGTCTTTATGGGAGTAGAAAGCCTCATCTTTCTCCCACGGAGCTACTAGTTTACAACTGCTGGCCTTTTGATTAGCAGCTCATTACCACTCCATCACCAGTGCTCTTCCTGGAACCTTAGTCATTATCATTGGACTCCATCAAGTAGCTTCTGACTCACAGTGTGGCACATTGAACAAACACAGGCCCGCATCATGTTCTCAAGCCTTGATCTATTTGAGCCCCTAGTTGCAGCCCACATGGTAATTCATCTCATCTCACTGAGGGTCTTCCTTTTTTTTTCACTGACATTCTGCTGCACAGGGTACCCTCCTCCAGGGTCTGGCATGCTTAAGAACATGTTCAAAGTACTTAAAATAATCTTATGAATCTTGATTCTGCGGAGCATTTGTCCTGTCGTTATCGCACAGCATTTTTATTCATGTGGGTATGCATAGTTGATTCACTGTTCTTTTCCAGCCCCATAACTCTAAGGAATTCGTTCCTCTTCCATCTTATTCACTGTGTAACTTTCATGAGTATGAGATGATTAAGAATATGATGGCGTGGTCTAGACAACCTGTAGTCCTTTAAGATGTCTTCAAAGTAACAGCTTTACTTTTGAGTATTTTAAAAATAATTTATGCAGCAGTTTTTCCCAGTGCAATGCATTACTTGATTTCTAGGCTGCTTCTTCCATGGGCAGCAATTGTGATTCCAAGTGAGATGCAATCCTTCACCAGCTCCATCTTTTCTCCTTTTACCATAGTGGAGCTGATGACCCCACGTGTGAGGATGTTTGTCTCCTTGATGTTGAGGTATGAGCCAAATGGAAGGTTACCGTCTTAGGTCTCCATTATTACATGGCTCAAGACCTCTTGACTTCCAATAAGCAAGGTTATGTCATCTGCATAGAGTTTAATAGGAAAACTATTCGTTTGTGATAAAGAGGAAGCAGTAGAAATTGTGTGATTGCAATATATTAATTAGGAGAACTTGAATGGAAGCTCCATTTAATGTGGCTTATTTTAATCTTTGAAGTAATAGATAATCTGGTAAGTTAAGCAGGTATCTAACTGGAATAAAAAAAGAGAGAGAAGCTCTGAAATGCTCCCAGTGGAGTATGGAAAATAGAACATTAAGGAAACAGACATGGATTTGCAGACATCCCTTTGTTTTGTTCTGTTTGGGGAGGGGAGTGTTGGAAGATATAATGTTTGTGTTATGTACATGTCAAAGTGTCTGTCTGATTCATAGTTTCCGTGAAATTATGGCTTTGCTGCATTTTCACTCATCCTTCAAAGAGGCACAGGGTTGAATTGATCCAGAAATATGATTATGCCAGGGACTGAAAACAGCAAGGAACAAGGTGTTGAGTTGATTTTAAAGGGAGTGCTTGATGTGATGGATCATTGTGGAAAAAAAGTGCTACTTTATGTACCCATTATTTGTCTATAGCTCCCTGAGAAGCAGGATATCTTTTGAGCAAGTGTATTTAAATGTTGGATAAGAGAAAATCAGATGTTTCATAAAGAGTCGTTGGCTTGAGTTTGTTCAGTGGCAAAGCGCCATGCTTAAGAATAAGTGATCATGACTGTATTTCACAATGAAAAGCCTCCTGGCAGTCTTCTTTTCTTGTCTCTATTCATTTCCACTTTGATATTTGCATTTTGTATAGTGTCTTCTCAAGCGCCAATCTTAAGGAGAGGGAAAGACTCTAGTAGTGCCAACGGGGGAAAGAAACACTTTATGGAAGTCCGCTGTGCCTGAGGCCAAGGAATAGTAGTAGATCACATAGAAAAACATGGCCCTAAGTAATATAATATCTGATAGTCATAGTTGTACTATTCTATTTTTTCATAGATTATAGTGAAAGAACATCTGCTTTAAGTTTTGATACCGTTTCCCCAGACTGCACCCTACTATCACTGCAATAAATTGATTGAGGGACAGAGGAACTTCATAGACTAAAAATTGGATGAGCATTGCCACGAGAATACAGTAGGCTGTCAATCTGAATATGTTAAGCATCTTGTTCGATAGCGCACACTAACTACTTCATTTTGAGCCCTATTTTACAAAGGGGCATGTAGGGTGTACTGAGAAGTACAAGTATGATGCGATTCTATAAATGTGGAAAGCCATGTCGTTCTTCATAAAAATAGATAAAGGAAAAGGAAATTCCTTGGGCACTCCCTCTCCATTCACATAGACAGAGCTGAGAGAGTGGTTAAATTCCTTTGAGCCTGTTACAGAATAGCTTTACATCCTCTTTGATTCATCTTTCTTATTTTTCTCCCAAAATGTCTAAAGAGGAGGAAAGTATGCTGTTGTCACTGCCACAAAATATTATTAAAGCATAACTAGCAAACCAGAAAGTCGGGCTTTGTAAATTTAATGCAATGTCGATTTCCATCTAGGTCTTTTGCTCTCCAAAGAGGTGCTTAATCTTCTAAACAAAATTGAACTGAATGAATTTCTAAAAGAAGTCTGTTGTGATAACATGTCAGTACAGTGTACCAGCCACAGAACCAACCAGAGACATTCCCATAGGATATGAATTGGAAACTTTTGTTTAACTAGGAAGATATTGATTGGATAGTACAATGATATATGATACCATTTTACTATCAAGATGGCAATTAGGAAATTGGGTCACACCGATGGAATTTAATATCTTGAAGGCAGATACTTCTATTTAAATAAAACAGATCAGAAGTACCAAGACTAAATGAAATAATAAGGAAGCAGGAACCATAGAAATAAAAACTTTTAGTAGACACACTCACTAGCAAGGCTAGAAGAACTTCTGATTCCCTACAAGTCATGATACTCACCAAGTTTAATCAGCAGCATTTAATCTTTTAAGAGACTATATTCTTAATCACTAAATGAATATATATACACAATTCAGATAATTTGGAGTAAATAATAAAATATCATTAAATGAAAGAGGGCAACTTAAAATTGTAGGATTTACTTAAAATTATAGGTAAAATATCATCCTAAACAAATACAGAATGCATGTGCTATGTGAATGACTTAGGCACTGTGATGCTAATGTCATCCAGGTAGGAATAAAATTCATATTGATTTTCATTTTTCTGAAGGTTATACATTTAGACTCCATATTTTTGACTATGTATAGTCAGCATTTATATGAACCTTTCTGAGACTCCTGTTGTTTTTTGCCCAGTTGACTATGTATCCCAAGCAGAACAGCCCCAGGTGGCTTTCAAGGGTGTTATCTCCCAGAGAAGATCACCAGGTGTGTCTTCTCAGGTGCCTCTGTGTGCGTTTCACTCACCAACCTTGCAGCGAGTAGTCACACATTTAACCATTTGTATCCCCAAGGGATGTCTACCAGTCTCGTGATATTTTTCCATTTTGTAGGCTAGGAGATGGATTTCCAAAGAGAGGAGCAACTTACTCTATGCAGTCATTATACGTGACTTCGTTGTGGTGCTAAGAACAAGGATCTGGGATTGTCTGTCACTGTTTCAGCAAAACAGGGAGAACAGGTTGATTTGAGAAATTTTTTATGAGGCAGATGAAACCTGGAGTTTGCTACTTCAGCTGTGAGCATCAAGGAAATAGTACACCCCAAACTATGTGATGAAAGGCAGATTTTATAATGACAGCAGAAATCAATGATCTGTGCATACATTTTCCCCCAGAGCAGACCACCCTCCCCTGGAGTCCTGTGCTCTCCTCTTGAGCTACGTGAGGGAGGCTTCCTGTCTGGCTGTCACTGTGACCTTACTTACCTCCTTTCTGAGGTAGACCAGCCCTACTGATTAAGTTTAAAAGGAATTTTTACAGCAAATGCTGTTGCCTTTTTGAATTTCCAACAAACTGAATGCTAAATTATATTTCCAGTATTTTGATTAATAGCAGACTCACTACTGTGTTAAGGGGAAGAGTGAGAATCCCAATTCAAGACCTCATCCTATACTGCCCCATTGTTGCTAGCTAGTGTGGAGCCCACCCTGTCTCATAGCCACCCTGTGGATGACAGAAACCCTGTCCTGGCCTGCACCATCCTCACACCTAATATGTCTGATCCCATTGTTGCCTCCACTGTGCCATTCCTTCTTGTTGAAAGTCTCCCTGTTGGGAATGGCCATCTACTCTACCATGTCACCATCTAGTACGTAATTAACAAATATTCCAAAACACTAATTGCAAAACAAATATTGCAAAAACACTCTTCTTTCAATATGATTTTTTTTACCCAGAACTAAAGATCTCATTCCTTCTCAAGTCATTACTTCTTTGCTTTTTTTTGTTGTTGTTGTGGTTCTTGTTGTTGTTTTTAATGTCCAACCAAGTGTAGTACACCCAATATTACACTCAGTGTTCCTTAGCCCTTTCCCTTTCCCCAATTGAGCCTGTCAGTTCTGCTGGCCACCATTTAGTTATTCATCTATTTATTTATTTATATTTATAAATTGTTGCTCCTACTCCTAGAACTGCTCTGTGGACTCTGTCTTTCCAAGTATGGAATCTAATTTTTTTGCCACCCATATGCAGTCCTGCAATATTTCAGGATCTGTGTAGACATTGAGGCTAATGAAAGGGGATTTGGCAGAACATGGCGTCAGAAACAACTGAACGTGGCAGGTGGTTTGTGTCTGCCGACCTTTGCTAGTCTTTTCCAAACAAGACAATTCCTTTTTGGTTTGCAGCATCCCCTATCTTATTCCAACTGACCACCAGCTTTGTACATTCATGAGCACTTCCCTTCTTTAAGCCATGTATCCCATTCCTGCTTTTTCAGGGTCTATCAATCTCTGAGGGGGAGGGGGGGAATAAGAGCTACACAATTTCTCTTATTTCATTCCTCAGAAATGTCCCTCTTGCTTTCCACTCTAGGCCACTGTTCTGCCTACCAGGCCACCCTGCATGATGACGGTAACGGAGTAGGAAGGAGGAAGGCGTCCTACAGCACCCTATGCCCTAGAGATGTCATTCTCTCGCTCTCCTAGAAGAAAAAACAGGATAGTGCTAGGTTGTATTTTTAACTTCCCTATTACATTGCATTTTAATACCTATTAATTTCAGACATTCTGAAAAACATCAGAATCATAAATCAGCCTAAAATCCATTGATTCCCAGAACTAGGAAGAAAACAAACAAGTAGACCAACCTTCGAATTCTTTTGAAAGCAGACCAAAGCCACACTAGCTGTAGCTGGCTGGGAGCTGTCCTTTGCCAGCGAACGTCTTTAATGTGTGTGCATTTTAATTCCATTACATGAAGCCATCCAGCCTTAAAGTGTTTTATGGAAGAGTTTTCTTCCAGCTCCAGGCTGTTACTGCTGTTGCTGTTCTTTCTGTCCCCTCAAGTTAATACATTAGAGCCCTTATTTGCATGCACTAAGACTAAACATCCTTCCAGGGGACAGAGTCCTCTTCTCAGGAGGCAGTGTGTGAAATCTGAAATGGTTGAGATGACAAATACCCCAGCAGGTCTGCCCTTTCCTTTCTTGCTCTGAGCTTGTGGCAATCGATTTCAGGGGGTGTGCGCAGTGTAGGGTGAAACATGTGCCTAAAGTGCCAGCCCCAACCCAACCAGTGTCCTATTGGATATGGGATTAAGTGGGCCTCTCTAGGGATGAGCCAGAAAATGAAAGGACATGCATCATCAGAGGCATGAGCAGCTTAAGAAGAAGACTTGGTCTTCTTTGCTGTTTTCCAGGACTTATGGGGCCATCTGCAATATTTTTAATGGCAAAATGTATGCACCAGCCATGTTTCTTTAGAATAGTTCTTCCACCCATGGTGCATCTTTTGGGGACCTGGATCAAAATCTGAAATTGGAACAGTCTTGCGTGGGGAAGCTAACCTTGTCATTTCATTTAAACTTCACAATTGTCCTTCCCACTAGAAACATGCCACTGCTCTGAGTCACAGGGGACACTGTGCTGGGCTTGTGGCAATGAAGACAGTGACATCTGGATGGGTGGGTCTTGTTCTGGGCCCCCCTATGCTGTCTGCATGAAAAAGTTGGCCAAACACAAACACTGCATTCTCTTTTTTTAGGCATATTTAGTGACAAGCCTGTGATCTGAATTTTGTTAACTTTTTCGTTGCTCTTTGAGATCACACTTTCCTCCATCTACCTGCTTTGGTTCCAGGATTCCAACCAGCTTGTCAAAAACTGACAGTGTTCAGACAGGAATTTTTTGTTACCCCAGAAAGATTTGGCATTGTCACCGCAGAGTTAGAAAATTTTTGTCAAAGCATAATCCATCAAAATTCAGGGTGCCGAGAGAAATCTTGTCAGGGTCTCTGGGGTCATATGTGTCTTGCTCACGGGGCACTGTGTCCTCGCTCCTCTCTAGCGCTGCTCCAGCAGAGAGGGCAGGCAGCACCGGCCAGACCTACAACCCCCTGGCCTTCCAGCCGCCCTCTCCTCGTCCAGATTTAATTAGTTCAACAGGAGGCTAAAGCTTCAATGCAAAAATAAGAAAGAGAAAATATGCAAATCACCTCTGAACTTTTTGTTTTGTTTTGTTTTGTTTTAAATCGGTAGCAAGTAGGGAGTTGAGAGTCTAAAAATCAAACTGACAGATTGGGGCTATGTAAGCAGCTAGTTCAAATATTTTTAGGAAAAAGAGATACATATTTTGCACAACAAAGGAAAAAGAACAGAATTGGCCCATTTCCAAAAAACATCAGAGAATATTTTATACAAATGACCGTGATTCATTTCACCCCTGAAATATCATGCAGGAGTGACCCACTTTATTTTACACCAATACAGAACTCAGAACACTTAAAAAGTTATTCAATAGGTACAAATAAGTTTAGTGATTATTCATTTATAAAGAAACTTCATTACATTAATTCACCTTCTCCTCTTTCCCCTAGAGCAGCAGTTCTCAACTTAGCAGGTCACGACCCCTTTGGGGGTCAAACTACCCTTTCACAGGGGTCACTCAATTCATAATAATAGCTAAATTACAATTATAAAATAGGAACAAAAATAATTTTATGCTTGGGGGGATCACCACATCATGAGGATCAAGGCATTAGGAAGGTTGAGAATCACTGCCTTAGAGCATAGGTTCTCACATTTATTTGGTCTATTGTCCCTTTTTCAGTTAAAAAAAAAAAAAAACCCTAGCTCATCCTCCCTGGCAATTAAAAGCTTTAGTACCATAGTCCATAAAACAGCATAAAGTGTAGGTATCTGCTATTGCAGTCTCTCTGGATTGTTCCAGCACCGCCCCTTCCTGGGAGGGGGCAGTATTGCACATTGCCCTAGACTAAGCATCCTTGAGTGTTTTCTGAATAGGAAACAA
Organism: Nesogale talazaci; assembly: GCA_004026705.1. Taxonomy (NCBI): domain Eukaryota; kingdom Metazoa; phylum Chordata; class Mammalia; order Afrosoricida; family Tenrecidae; genus Nesogale; species Nesogale talazaci. The sequence goes on along the minus strand of PVJH01009880.1, from coordinate 11,270 downwards.
GATAGTCCAAAAAATATAAAGAATTTAAATGAGTAGGATTTAAATGACTTTCATATAGAAGTTAGGCATCTGCCACAGAAAATCTGATGAAGTATATTCTTCTAATGATGTGATTTTAGAAACCTTTGATTCAAATTCTTTTTTTTTTAATCATTTTATTCGGGGCTCATGCAGCTCTTATCACAATCCAATCCATCCATCCATCCAGCATGTCAAACACATTTCTACATTTGTTCCCATCATCATTTTCAAAACATTTACTTTCTACGTGAGCCTCTGGTATCAGCTTCTCATTGCCACCCCACCCCCCCATGAATTCTTGATCATTTATAAATTATTATTACTTCATATCTTACACTGACCGATTCAATTCAAAATCTTGAAATATCACTCTTGGGAAACCAGGGAGCAGTTTGTCTCACTGAGCTTTCATCTTCTTGTTGATAGTCTATTAACAAAATAGCTTTTGTCCTTTAACCTTCAACTATTGTGAGAATCTGTTTAGGCCTTGTACATGTCTAGATATTTCTGAGCATTCTTATGGGAATTACCCATGATGTTTATGTCATGACAAATCTGCCCCAACACTTGCTGAGCTCCTACTGGAAAACCAGTGGAGGCTCCTTTCTCTCAGGTTGCAACTCCATCCAGCACTGTCATCGATGTGCCTGCATATGCATACAAGGCCCAACGATCCATTGGCCTTTTAATGCTATCCACGTCAGAGATCTCTCTTATTAGAACAAAAGGGCTATACAGGTCCTACCAGGGCCTCAGTATGTTTGGACATAGAATCCTGGCATTCTGGATACTCAATGCATGATGTAGCTAGGGGTTGATCTTATAAGCAATCCCAGGACCTGTCATGACGTGCTGGTGGTAGCAGGTCCAGAAGAGGGCAACGTTAGACCTTTTAAAGTATGTTCCCTGGCTGAGAAATAGGTCCATTCTGACAATTTCTGGGTCTATCTTAAGTGCCATGCTCTTTCCTTCAGATTTTATTCCTAATTGATCTACTGTGAATATTATTTCTAGTTGGCCTATGTAAAATATAAGATGCTTTCAGCTAGGAGTCAAAAAAAATGTCAACTTAAAAACTGAAAGACTGAAGTTGTTGCCCTTGTCATTAGGGATGGTAAACCTGCCTTCCATTTGAAACAACTCCTTATGCAAGAGGAAACTCCTCAGTCCTGGTTCATCCTGACAGCCCTGGCTCCATTTGAGCCCATTGTGGCAACTACAGTGTCAACTCATCTGCCTCTTTGTCACTGACCCTCTGCTTGAAGGAGCATGACATCCTATCCATTCCTGGGCACCCTGCTTGTATTTGAAATATCAGTGACATAGCTTGCAGCATCACAGAAACATGCCAGGCACCCCAGGACATAAACAGATAGACTAGGGATGGCCCAGGATTCTGCTACCCATAAGAACATCCTTATGGTCCACAATTGTAGTCAGGGGACATTAATGAATGATTTAATTAAAGTGTTCTTTCAGTCATCTTTGGGATGTCTTGGTCTATCCTGGTATCTGAGGCATGACCACTTAGGTGTGACAATAGCCAGTGAAAGAAACGGAGAATATTAACCCTTTTATCTGCAAGAAAAATATTCTAATATCATTTTTTCAGTAGAGTTCACCTCATGTGTCATTTGACAGAAATGCCAGCTGTCGCTCAACTAAGGGGAATAAGACGATGAAGATTTGTTCACAATGGTCATGCTGTATCCATGCCATGTCAGAAGGGGTTTGGGTACCAATATTTCCTAATGGATCAATCAATGGCCATGTGAGAAGTCATGTTCCTCCCCTGATCATGTCAGATCCAAGTCTTCTGTAAACCTCAGTTACATGTGGCTGCATATGAGTAAGGAAATTTGAGAGACCAGACTCCCTATCCCACATGCCCTCCCAAGGCCCACCCATGCCCAGTCTTGGGGGTAGTCTTCCCATCTGACTGTGTGGATGGTCTAAGAAAAGCCATTCCACTCACTGTGCAAGATCTCACTTGCTTTTTCTGCAATCAGGACTTCAGGCTGAACAAAGATTTGCCAGAGAATAGCATATTGACGTAGGTATCCGGATGATATTGATTTCTCTTTCCTCCGTGAGTGCCTCCCACTCGATTCCTCTGCTGCAAAACTGCCCCAGTTTCTTATGGAAACAGACTCCCCTTCTCATGGTTTCAAACCAATGGTTTTTGCAATAGCAGCAGATAGTCAGAACAGGTATAAAAGAGGCCTAGCTCTCTGCCTGTCACAAAATGCCTTCATTCTTCCTGTGTATACAAATGCCGGTGAGCTGCTTCTCCTACATACAAAATGCACTGGGTAATTGACAACGGAATTCAGCTAGTCGACCACGTTTATAGGATAGTCTCTATAAGACTGCCAACTCTCCTTCAACATTTGAAAGCAATCAATCAGCACCTGTTTTCCTTACTTTCTTCTCTTACTCTGCAAGGAGAGCTCTCTGGACTCTTGGAAGGGCCAGGCATGTGAGGTGAGTCAATATAAAGGAAAAGGTGAGTACGATGGGGATTTTTTTTTTAAATCAAAGACTTAAAAAACCACAGCTTTGGGACTCCTCTGAGTGAAAACCATGCTGACATCTCAGAACATAAAAGAAAGCTCCCCTCTGGCCTCTACCAGCTATCTCCTCAAGCGTAATGAGGGAGAGAGCAAAGAAATGTGCTCGTTACCCACAGATGAAAAGCTGGGCAGGACGGTCTGTCCCTTTAGTGACGCACATTACTATTTAGAGCGAGCCAACTGTGACTTCACAAGGATAGCCTCTGATTGGACTCATCGTTACCTCTCCTAATAAAATGCTTCTCTCTTCTTGCTCTCATACAGAAAATTAACCCTAAACAATATTAGAGCTCCTAACTCAATGTACCCACTGATATCGGATCAATTTCACTCCTGGAGACCCTGCCCAGCAGAGCAGAACTGCTTCCACAGGGTTTCCACGGCTCTGTTCGTTATCATAAGAGCAGACTACCCTGTCCTTCTACTGTGGAGAAGCTGGGTGGATCCGAACTTTCAAGCTCTTAGTGGCTATGCCCTTGACCTCTGCATCGGCACGCCCCTGCTAATTCAATATAGATTATGCTAACTTATCCTGTAAAATAAATATGACCAACGTAAAAATAAAGTGACCCGAAGGAAACACTTTTCTTTAAACAAAAATCGCACCTGAATCTTTTCCCTGTTTGTTTTTTATATTATTTTAGAAAGTTTCTAGATAATTCTAACTGTCCATGATAACATTTGGGAAGCCCAGAGGAGTACATAATTTTTTTTTCAAATGAGTCTCCCAGTCAATGATTTCCACGTTGTAGGATGCTACAAAACTGACTATTTCTCAGTGAACTTTTTTTTTTCTTAGTAACTTGGACAAAAATTATGTCATACTTTCCTAAAGCCCAGTCCCAGAGCTTGTGCTGTACTTGTACCCTAAATGACATGGCTTTTGCTTTTTCATGAAAGTCGAGGAAGTTTACATGCAAGAATTCTAGAAGTCTAGATGCCACCTAGTTGCAGGTAGATTTGAAAAATCATCTTAGAAAAAAGCAGGCAGGCCCAGATTTAAAGGGAACAGACTCTATCAATCTGTGTATCACTCATGCTCACACACATTTTTTTAGGAAAGCAGCAAAGGAATTGTTTCGATGATTGCCAAGTAGTAAGCTATGCCCAAACTTAGTGACACAGAAACACACACACACACAAACATTTGTTTTGCTCACAGCTTTGTGGTGAGGGATTTGGGAAGTGTCCAGCAGGGCAGCTTGTCTCTAACACACCTGGCATACACTGAGGTGGCAATCAATGGAGAATCCACTTCCATGATGGTCTCCTCACGTACAGGTCTGACACCTGGGTTGGTGTGACTGGAGCCACTGGGAGGTGGGCATGTGTTGTATTGTTCTGGCATCTCCCTTTCCTTGTAGCTGCTAAATGAGGTTTGCTTGACCTTCGTCACTGCATGGTGGTCTTAGGGTAGTCTGATATCTTGTGTTGTGACTGAATTTCTTCAGAACCAGTATTTCAAGAGGCAGAAAGTAGAAACTCAGACCTAGTAACCAGCAAAGCATCAATTCCACTATAGTTTACTGTCAAGATTCAAGAAAATTAGACTCCCTCTCTCACTGTATGTTCATCTGTAGTGGACCACAATAACAAGTAAACATATTATGAGGAATTATTTTAAAATAATTCACTCTAGCAGGGTTTTTTTTTTCATAAAATGAATACACCTAAGACATTTCAAATATGATGTCACTTGACAAGAGGAATTATTCATATTTCACTTACTAGAAATGTGTTTAATGCACACCTCTTTGCTTTATTCAGTAGCTGTAATGTGTATTGTTAAAACTAGCCTTCCTATTTGGCAGAGATGTTCAAGATCTGGCAATAACTGGTATTTGTACTTGCCAGTCTGACTTCAACATCTAAAGGTCTTCCAAAAAAACTTCTCTGCCAACAAGTGAATGCCTCTGAATGGGGTTCTGAATATCAAAGGTTTCCTCAGAGATTTAATTCACCCAGGCAGTGTTGGGAATCTGGAAGGAACTGCTGCCTGTCACGTTAATAATGTGCTTCTCGGGTGAATCTAAATGGGAAACTTGGGAAAGGAAAACAATTCTGTGCTTCAGAATTTTCCAGACCTTGTAAACTGTTGTTTCTTTTGCTGAGCTTACTGTCTCTTTGCAGGGCTGGGGGCGGGGTGTCAGACCCCGGGAAATGTTTGAGGGTTCTGTTCTTCTCGGGCTTCCTGCCCCCTCTGACGGATGGCAGACCCCAGGGCTGGCAAGTACAGATGGAGCATCCACTTTGCCAAGGCAGCTGGTCAAGCTCAGAGGCCCAGCTCTCTCTGAATAGATGTGTTTCTGAAGGGCCAGTTCTATATCTAAGTACCCACTGTCTGAAGCTCACAGCAGTGTGCTCATAATCATTCTCTTTGCTGAAGATTCCTAGTAACGTATCAACTAAACAAATTGAAAGGGACAAGGGAGCTAGTTGAGTGTACAGAAGCCTGTCCAAGAGTAGTGTAGTGGGGGTGCCCAGTCAGGAGGAGGCTTATCATTAAAATCCATGGGAATCAATATCTCAACCTCACTGGTCCAATATCAGGGCACATCTAAGGACGAAAATAAGCTCTTCACCCTGTCCATGCTATTGCTAAAACAAAATCTATATGATTTTGACCCTCTTACATGGATGGTGTTAGACTAAGGGGCCTTGATGTTGGCCCCATTCACCATCGCTGTGGCTATTCTCACAACACAGTACTTCCCTGTGCCATGTGATTCCACTTGATAAATGGACTTCGCTTGCCAATCCAAGTTCTGCTTTGTCAAGCTGTGGTCATTAGAGTCACATGTCAGTTTCTCCAGGCCATGATGCTCAAAGGTGTGACGATGACAGCGGTAGCGGTGGCGGCAGCGAGGATGAAATCTGCCACGAGCACCCCTCAGTTGAAAGGGAGCTCCCTCAGGGTGTGGCCTGCAGAGCCCTAGTGCCTTCGTGGGTGAGCCCTTTGAAACCACAAGGCAATCTGGGGGAGAAAGATGAGGCTTTTTATTCTGGTCAAAAGTTACAATCCTGGAAACAAATGGGGCCAGTTCTTGCAAGTAGAACTCCAGGTCTTTTTCCTACATACTTATTTGTTAGGGTCAAACCATTAACTCTTCCCATAGCAGCTGAGTGCTTACCTGGTGTGCCCTTTCCTTCCTTTGCAAGACCAATGGGTAGTTACAGTTGCTGCCATGTGAGAGATAAGGAGCCCAGCTCTGCGAGGTCCAGTCATGCTCCCAGGCTGATGGAGCTCTTAGGCGCCTGCACCTAAAACTGGAAGTCAGATCCATTTAACTGCAACCACCGTGTTTCCGTCACTCCACCACACTGTGTCCTATGGGAGAAGATGGATTAAGGGAATCTTGCATGTTGGCAGACTTTTCTGTCTTAGTGTCTTATTGATTTATTACAAAAGATAAGCAGGAATGGTTGTTCTACTAATACCTAAAACTATAATATTTTTATAGGATAATGACATCTTATTAGTCAAATATGCATTCTGAAATTAACCCATCTCTTAAATCTCGTGTAAAAAGAGCTAAAAATTATATTCTTGGTGACTGGGGTTTAGTTTGGACTGTGCATGTCAAGTACCACCGTAACATGGTCCTTTTTAAAATTGAACTTTATGAAGTGAATATATGAATGTTTCTCTCTAAGCCTCTGTGAAATAAATAGAATTAAAACCTGACCTCCTCCCCCTTTCCTAATTAAATCAAAATTATAGAAGTACCATGGATTCTTATTACCCAAGAATGATTCTAGTGCTTTCCCTTTAAAATCTAGGTGAACTTTTATAAAAAAAAAAAAAAAAGGAAAACTCTGGAAAATTAGCGTTATATTATCCCGTGCTTATGTTCTTTCCCACCACAACCACATGTTCAAATAAATAGCATGTGCACAATAATTTTCCTTGTCATGATTCTATGTCTTCTTCATAGTGCATTTTGCCAAGGAAACATCGGACACAAATGAATATTCTCAGGTATCCTAGCAACAGGATATGATTAATAATACCTCTTGGAGCAGGGTAGATAAAACGCTTGAGAGTGAGAGTGAACTTAAAATTGGCTACTGAAAAATTGGTAGTGCAGTGAGGCCAGTTTGATAAGATTCCATGGTAGACCTTATTATACAAAGATGGGTGCAGGCAGAGAGAGAGAGAGAGAGAGAGAGAGAGAAAGGGAAAGTGTATACCTGAGAGGTGATAACTTGTGACTATTAAAATACAGTATATGAATACAGATGTGTGTGCATGAACACATGCACAGATACATTAATACATGTACAAAAAATTGGTGGAAGATTTCATTAGTTTCACTCCATATTTTGAAGCTCCTTCATATGTGTATGACTTTCTTTTTATGAACAATGGCATGAGGTTCTGACTGCATGGTACTGTAAATACCCTCGCTCATTATTGGTGAGATAGCATTAAATCAACATTCTTGGACCTGAGGTTTTAAAACATCAGAAACAATCACTATGATTAGTGGACCACATCCGTGCTAATGTAAGGAAATGCACTATAAATTGGTACATATCTAGTGTTGTTCCAAAGAACAATGTCAATGACCTGGAGTCTAAAATAGCCTTTCAAAATATCAAGTCTGCATTTATACAATGAAGTAGGTGTGGAATTTTAATGTTCATTTAAGTACAGTTTCTCATAGCATGAGAAAAGTTTTACCCTCCAATTTTTATGAGATTACAGTCCATTTTCTTTACTCGCAGTTAGATAGCTACATAGAGGTCTAAACAGAAATAGGATGCAAACCATACTTTAATGCTGTGTTTTTAAACCAGGATCTGTGATAAAATGAAAGCACAACGGGGGCAAAATGCATGGATTCTGAAAGCCTCTCTGTTATTTTATCATCCCCCTCCCCCAGCAGAATAGTGTTCTAGGTTGTCAGTTGTAAATACTTGGTAAAAATCCAGACTCTTGATTGTACTTTTACTAAAATTTAGCAGTCCTAAACTGTACTTGATGGTCATCAGCATTTAAGGCTGGGGAAGGGTGCTACATGAGACTCTGTCAACAGGATGCTAAACACTGGAAGACAGGGCATACCCTGTGCTCTTAACAAAGTCATGACCTGTGGGGAAAAGAAGCCCACAGTTATTGTGAACCTAGAGCTCAAGTGAGTGCTATGGAAAATGGGTAGATACAGGGCTACAGGAACTAGAAAACAGATTAATTTCACATCAAGGCAGAGTTGGGGCAGGTAGTAAGACTAGCCTTCTTAATATGCCTGGCATCAAAACTAAACTCTATGTGTTGAATTGGATTTTGATAGGCAAGAACTGCATGTCAAGACAGACCAGGACACAGAAAGAGCATGAGTGAAGGCTTTAGGCACCGGATACAGGGGTTAATTCCAGGCATACCTGATAGGTACTCTATGTGGGCCTTGAGGGATAATAGCAGAAAGTCAATGTGGCCAAATCACTCTGGGTCATAAATTTCTTTTTTTTAATGGATTTTATTCTTCAGTAGAGATGGAATTTCAAAGTTGAAAAGCCTCCCTGGAAACCCAGGAAACATGTTATGAGCCTATATAATAAATAATTGCAAGAATGATCATGGTCACGAACTAGACAGCAGTGTGAAAGGAGAGGCCAGAACTGAAAGAGGTGGGAAAGGGAGGGCTGCATGGATGGAGGGGCTATAAAATGTGGCCTGAGCAAAGGAGAGGAGCTGGAGAGAATCATGCTTCATGTTGGGGTGCCTGAGCAGATAGGGTGTACAACACACACACAAACACACACAATGAGCAATAGAAGATAAACGTAGAAATTTCCAGTAGGTTTGAAACTCAGGAAAGATTTAGAGCTAAAAAGGCTAGTCTGTGAATCATCTGTATCTCTCCAAATGATGATAGAGCAAGTGAGAAATAAGGTGGTTCACAGAGAGCAAGATAAAGACGTTGCAAGAGAAAGTGGATGAACCAGAATCCCTGCTCTCCCTTTCTTTCTTGCACTTTTCTATTTGTCTAATTTTTATTTTTCAAATTTGAATTTTAATATACAGTCATATGCTACTGAAAATTAGAAATCTAAGAAGGTCCCAGTACTAGAACTGAGATCATAATAAAGCTAAGACCATTTCTCTTTCACTCTACACCTTTTAAAGCCCTTTACAATAGCACATGGAGCAAGAATTATTTGAGACCCCATTGACAGAATGTATGAAGATATACATAACCAGTTCCTCTAAGGAGCTTGAGACCCAAAAACTCTGCATGTAGTTTCCCCATTGTTTGCCAACTCTGTAGAGAGGTTATTAAATTCTCAAAAGAATCCAGAGAAACCAGATTAGAAACCCACTTTACATAAAAGAGAGATGGGTAATGTGGTTGGTTGTCTTTCAACTAGCATGTCCCTATGTGCATTATAGAAAGAAAGAAAGAATGAATGCACACATATTGTGATAATAAAATGATCTCATCTTCAGTGAGCTGTTGTTCCAAAACAGCTCAGGAGCCCTGGTAGCTCAGAGGATTATGAGTTCAGCTGTTACCCAGAAGGTCAGCAGGCCAAACCCAGAAGTTGATCCATGGGCGAAAGAGACAGTTTTCCATGTCCATGAGGATATGCAGTCTCAGAAACCCATAGGAACAATTCTAGTCTATTCTGTACCCTCTGTATAAGTCTGTAAAATGAACTTGATGGCAGTGAATTTGGTGTTTTTTTTTTTAATTTAATAATTTCCCAAACATTAGCAAACTAGTTTTCTGTGAGAAAAATCACCAACAGTTAAGTGGGTTGTTCTGGCTCGGGCCATTGCGTCAAGATACTGTCTAGGGCTGCACTCATCAAAAGGCTTGAATGGGCTGGTGAATGGTCACTCATATAACTGGCAAGCTGATCCTGGTTCCTGGTTGCTGCAAGAGGCCTCCACGCCTTAGACGACATTGCCAGGAAGCCTTAATCACATCCTTTCTGCTAGTCATCCATGGGGCTGTTTGAGTATCTTCACAATGTATTTGCTGGCTTGCCCCAAAGGAGTAATCCAAAACACAGATGGAAGGCAGAAGGTATTCAAACCCCAACTTCTCAACATCAGAAGTCACATGCTTTGCTTACACCGTGAATCCCATCCAATGTGGGAGAAAACTACACAGATCATGAAAATCAAGATGCAGCAAAGGAGGGGTCATTGAGCTCTCCTGGGAAGATACCACATTTTATTTGGAGATTTCTAATATATTCATTTTCAACTTTAGAATGAAGAATTATGCCTCATTGTAGTACAAGTTAGGTCTCACCAAAAGGATGTTTCCTTTAAGCATTTATTATGATCCAAGCCTTAAACCATGATTCAAAAAATTACATGGAGATATCTGAGTCCACAAACATTCATAAACATTCATACATTCATTCAAACATTCATAAATGTGATAGTAAATGGAAGCTAGAGAAATTCTAAAATGAAGAGAAACCCCATCACATTTGCTAAAGGAGAAGTATTTTGAACCTATGCCATTTTGTTTGAATCACTGAACAAAATTTTCTCAAATATGTCCTCTGAAAAGAATCCAAGTGAAGGGGATTTGTAATTAGTCAACATGCCAGTTAAAAGAATTCCCTAATTTTTGTAGTGACTTCAAAGAAGAGCATTTATTTTCTTCCTTATATTTCAGGATCATAAAAGACACAGGGACCAGAGAGAAAAGCTCAGATGGTGCTTACGTGGGCTTCCATGTGCTACATAAGCACTCAACAACTAGGTCCATTTGTATAATGTTGATGGATGATAAGAAAGTAGAAGCTGAAAGAGCCTTCCTCTTTTACCCAGCACAATGCCAAAACTCAGATCTCAACAGTAGTGTTTACATATACTATTGCCCTGAAGTACTACTTTCTTAGTCTTAAGCTATAAATATGCAAAGTACTGGAGACACTGTGTGGGAATTGTGCATAATGTGACCCCATCATGCTGGGGTGAAACACTAAGGGCATGCAACAGAGGAACAGGAAAAGCAAAATGATGACATCCCCAGAGAATGCCAAAAATTGACTTTGGAGACAGAGTGTGGCACCTCATCAGACTCGACTTGAAAACACTCACAAAGGCCAACAAACAGAACTTGAACCTATTTAAGGTCTTTTGGGTTTTGTTGGTGGCTTTATTTTTGTTGTTGTTTTGTTGGTCTTGACTTACTTTGTTGTTTTATTTGCCTTTTCTGGGTTTTATTCTTGTTAATGTATCTGCATGTCTATCTAGATAGATAGGTGGGATTGATAATTCCAAGATGACAAATATGGGACGAATGATTTCAGAGGGATATGGGAGAAGGGAAAGTGGGAGGAAAGAAGGGGGTGGGGAACCAACCCAGGGACACGGGAACAACAAGGGAACTAAAATTGATGGAGAGAAGGGTCTAGGATGCCTAGTGAGGCTTAATAAAGGGCAATGTAGCAGCAAGGACTAATTAAGCCTGAATGAAGGCCAAACATGATGGTGGGACAAGAAGAAAGTAAAAGGAAATAGAGGAAAGAAACAACAGACAAAGGACATTTATAGAGGTCTAAATACAGTCATGAACATATGTAACTGTGTGTGTGCGTGTGTGTGTGTGTGTGTGTAGAATGAGATGGAAGGGCTGAGCCCCAGTGGCGTAAGTGGTTGAATGTGGGACTGCGGCCCCTGGACTTGGCAGTTCAAATCTAGCAGCG
>PVJH01009879.1:0-76675 GCA_004026705.1 Nesogale talazaci | reverse complement strand
AGATGGCCAATAAGTCCTATGAGAGAACAGGGCTTTCTCTGAAAATCCTGGGAAATCTTGTGTTATTTCCCCTGTGGAGGTGAGAGACTTATAGTTCAGTCCTTGGCAGACATTGCAGCTGACAAGACACATGGTGGCATGCTGATGAAGCCTCAGCCATGGACACTGGAGGAGCCATGGGAGGACCCTTGGCAGTGCTGAGATGCTTCTACCACCACTGGATACACAAGACTCTGTACCCTCTGTTCTGTGATTATCCTGGCATCATTGCTTGTGCTTCGTGAGTCCGAAGAGGACTAATGGATTGGTATTGGACACATGGGCTAATGTTGGACTTATGGACTTAGACTGGACTGGACTGGGTTGGGATGCTTTCTCAATGTTCCATTCCTCTTGTATATAAACCTCTCCCTTATACACATATGCATGTTTATGAATTTGCTTCTTTAGTCTACCCAGACTAACACACACTTAAAGATTTACAGTCGCAGACATGCACACTGACAATTCTGTCCTATCGTGTCTCTAGCATTCACCATTGACTTGATGAAGTGTTTTTATTTAATATGTGCTATTTTGCCATAAGTTTGTTACTAGATATTAGTTTTTGGACTTTTTTTCTTCCACTATTGAGAATGCATGGCTTTTATTTTTTATCCTCTACAGGATTGATTCTCAAGTGTTAGATGCATATCTGGGGAAAATCCTGCTTGGCATGATGTAGGAGGTAATGGCCCCCAAATGGAATTATTTTTCAAAACCATGCATCTATTTATTTAATGAAACAACCTTATTACCTTCAAAGTAATCTTCTTTACACTGAATACATTTTTCCAACTGCGATTTCATTCTTGGAAACATTTTCCAAACTAATCTGTTTGGATGGCTGACAGCAGCTCCCTCATTTTTTTCTTCACCTCACCTATGTCATCAAATCACTGTGCTTTCATGCCCCTATGCATTCAAGGAAATAAGAATTCGAATGCAGCAAGGTCAGGTGAGTAAGCATGGGGTAAGAAACACATGCTGTATTTTGCCCCAAACTGGCCTAATGAGATGGCTGCGTGAGCAGGTACATTGTTATGGTGGCAAAACCAGTCCCCCTCCATCCCTTTCTTGGGTCTGCCACACATCAGGCCTTTTTGACCACACTGCTAGGCTACCTTTTCAGAAACTCTGAACAGAAAGCTTGATTAACAGTCTGACCTAGAGGAATGAACTCCAAATACACAATGCCCCTCACATACAAAAAGAAAAATGACAAGCAGAACTTTTGAGGAGTACCACATTATCCTTGTTATTTATAGCTGGATTCCATTGCATAATATTTTGCTAAAATTGTTTGTGAACACCATTGATCTATATGTTTTTTTCCTCAAAAAATATTTTGCCCAAGATTGCAATCCAGGCAGTCTTTAGCTCATAATATTGGCAGGCTAATTTCCCCTTTCCCTGGATTTTCTGAGACAATTTATGTAGAAGTGGCGCCATTTCTTCTTTGGATATTGGATACAATTTGATAATAAAGTCATCCCAGTCTCAAGTTGCCTTAGCAGAAAGGTGTTCAGCTATAAATTGAATTTCCTTAACTATGATAGAGCTGTTAAGGTTTTTCTCCTTTTACTAGTTTTCCTTTTCCTTTTTATAAAAATAAAATAATACACAGTTTTTGTAAACTATTAGGGCTATTTAATTTGGTGTCTCCCAAGGCCATGCAATAAAGTCTCTGGCTTTCATTTTTTTTTAAGTGACATTTTCTTTGCATTACAATCACAATCCCAGTTGATCTGCTTTTTCTCACCCAGCATTTTATATGTTGTATCCTGTCGTCTGATTTAGAAAGCTCTGACAACATGTGTATGATGCTCCTCTTTTTCTTCTGCATGGTATAAGTTTACATGATATGTCTTTCAAAAAATTTGTCTGTATCATCTGAGATGTTGCATTTATTATCAATCAATAAGCTATTCATAATGTTAACTTACATTCTAATATCTGTAGGACTTATGGCAGTAGTTTTTCATTAATTCCTGATACTGGCATTCTGTGTCTACTTTTTTACATAGAGATCAGTTTTTCTCAAGGTTTATCAGGCACATTGATCTTTTTAAAAATTGGCTTTACTTATAAAACCAAATTATATTTTAGATTCTATAAATTAAAAAATCAAATACATATATATCTTTTCATCTATTGTCAATATTCAATTCCATAGAATTTTGATCATATTTATGACTTATATGTTCTTGTATTTTCTTTGGAAATAATTTGCTCTACTTTTTTTCAGCTACTAACATGAAAATTTAGGACATCAATTTTTAGATTTAAAAAAATTATTTTATGTTTTCATAAGTCACTTAAAGTCATACATTTTTGCTATTCCTACATCTAAAAAATCATGTATCTTCAGCATTATATTGCTTGAAATATTTAATTTCCCAAATGATTTTTTTCTCTCATAGTTATTGAGAGGTGCACTGTTTATGTTCTAAATGTATTTTCTAGATTTTGTGTTACTGCTTTCTAGTTTATTTCTACTGCCATTCAATAACATATCCTAATTTCAGTTTAAATTTGTTGAAACCTGTTTTATGATATAGTACAGGTTGTTCATGGTGAATGTACATGATGAACATAATCTATTGTTCTGGATGACACTGTAAAATATCAACTTGATATAACTGGTTGACAGTGTTCTTCAAGTTTTTTTTATGTATGATTGATATATAATCTAGTATGAATCATGGAAAGAAGAATGTTGATGTGCTCAGCTATGCTATGGATAATAATATTATTATTTAAGCACATTAGAAGTGTATAGAAAAATAAGCCTCACCTCTCAGTAAATTACCACTTTGTCATTGTAATACCTCTCACGATATCCTTGGTAAAATATATTACTCTGAAGTTTACATTATTTTGTTTTCTTCCTTTGCTTTTTTTTATCTTTACTTCTAAAATACATATAGTATTTAGATAAAATATAGTGCTGCCTTGCTTCTATTTTTTCCTCAAAACAGACCAGCATTATTTCCCCTTTTATTATTGTATATGGTTGCATTAATGTCCATCTCAAACATTAATGTCCATCTCTAAAAACAAACAAACAAACAAATGTACAAATTCTCATCCATCAAGTGTATTCTGACTCAGAACCATCCCATAGAACAGGGCACAACTGTCCCTGTGAGGTCCCAGAGCAGCTGGTGGGCTCAGACGACTAAAAATCACACTTAGCCTATCTTGTAACCACTACGCCACTGGGGTCTTTCCTCCATTTTATTGATTTAAACACTTTAGTCCATCCTTGCTTTTTCTTCTCTGTGTCTTCTTTCGGATGGAATACTCTTTAGGGTTCTAGTTCATCTCTATTTTGTCTCCATGAGTTCATTATTCTTCTTTTCAAGTGTTTTTGACTCTTCTCGTCTCTCTGAATCTCCTGTTCTTGAGATTTTAAGACAATTTCAAATGTTCTTAGTCTAATTTCAATTCCAAACACAACTCTGCGTAAAAGAAAATTCACTGTCAAGGAATCAATTCAGACTTATAGTAACCATATACTACAGGTTAGAACAACCTTTGTGGATTTCCAAGACTGTGAATTTTTTACGCGGGTAGAAAGATGCCTCTTTCTCCCATGCAGTGGCTGGTGGTTTCAAACAACTGATCTTGAGGTTGGTACTCAAAGTGAAACACACTATAACTCACCAGGACCCTTCATGTATAGTAAATTTTCACCTAGATACTATTACCAACTTCTGTCTTTTGTGATGATGTTAGCATGTATTAATGATATACATTACGTAACTCCTACAATGACACTTTTGCTTTAAACAACTGTATTTTAAATACATAGAAACTGGAAAAATTTAAAAATGTGCTTACTAACATATTTTCCATTTTTACATGTTTTGTTCTTTTGTGTAAATACACTCGACCTTCCTTATGCCTCAAAAATGTTCTGTAATAATGTTCTGTTCTGTAATGTTCTGTATTTGCACTGTTTATCTGCTAAGGATGAATTATGGGGTTTCTGTTTGCTTGTTTGTTTTTATTTGATAAAGTCTCTATCTTTCATTCTTGAAGACATTTTCTCTGCAGTGAATTTCCAGTTGACATGCTTCTTTTGGGCTCAGTTTTCAAATGTTGTTCCTTGTCAGTTCATTTAGAAAGCTCTGTCAAGATGTCTGCAACATTTCTTATTTTTTATCTCTCATACGGGATGCATATTTTTTTCTGTTTTATATATTCTCTTTATCACTTGTTTCCAGTCAATTTGAGTCTGATGTGATTTGATATTATATTCTTCATGTTTATCATGTTTGCAACTTGTTGGGTTTCTTGCGTATGTCAAACTGCATCACATTCAGCAAGGGGGGGCGGAGTATTAAAAATAGCTATCTTTAAATATTTTGTTTGTGCTTAATTCCCTTTTTTCTTCTAATGACATGCATACTGTACATGCACACATATATTCCACATCAAACAAGGCACTGGATTTCTGTTTATTAGAAGTCCTTCTAGTTACTTTTATATCATCTATCTCCCACTTTTTAGGTTCATGCTTGCCTTTATATCTCTGAACATATTTATAATAGCTCCTTTAAAGTCCTAATCTGCTAATTACTTAATTCGGGCTCTATTTCTATTAATTAATTTACCCCTGATTATGAGTATAAATTTCCTGCTTCTTTGCATGCCTGATGGTTTTTAATTAGATGCAGAACATTGTGATTCTGTGACTTGTGAATTGCTAAGCTATGGTTTTCATTTTTTTGTTTTTCTTTCGATGCTGGATGTGGTTTGGTAAGGAAATTCAGTTACTGGTGGATCCACCTGGTCATTGTGAGAATTATTTTGAAACCACAAATCTATGAGCTACTTTAACTCTTCTACTATCTATGACCCTTTAGACTTCTGCTGAATGTAATCAACTTTGTAATCAACCATGTAATCAACAATATCTCATTCGTCTATGACCGTCAACCCAAACACTTCACACTGTTGTGCGAATTCTGGAAATCATTTAAGTCAGGCTGCCTGACAACTCAGCTTTCACCAAACGCTATTTTTGGGCTAGAATCATGGAGTTTCACTCTCGGTACAGAAAACCACTCTATCTGCACCTGTAGCTCTTTTCAGAGAGAGTTCCCTTGTCTCCAATATCCTACCCGCAAATTCTATAGTTCCCACATTTGCCTCTGTCCAGTGGCGCAGTGGTTATGGATTGAGCTGCTAACGGCAACATCATTAGTTCAAAGCCACTAGGTGCTCCACAGGAGAAAACCGAGGCTTTCTATCCTGTAAAAAGTTACCACCCAGAAACTTCTAGAAACAATGCTACCCTGTGCTCTTGGGTGTTGAGTCGCAGTCCACTCCATCTGCCTAGTATCATGGTAGGAATAAGTATAATTAATTCCTCCTGGGAAAAGCAGAAAGAGTATAACCTTTCTGTAGGGCAAGTTAGCAAAAACATATCTAAGGCATTAAATAGAAATCACTATTTAATTAAATTATTTTATAACGATTATGTAATTTGTAAATGAATTATTTAGTTTTTCCTCCTAGAAAACTTTCCAAGGCAACTGCTAGAAAACTGTGCGAATGAATTAATGTGACTGTCTTAATAAGGATTGTTTACAATGATGGAAAATACAAGCAAGTAAGTGCTCAACAAAATATGTTTAAATAATTATACAACTATAAAAAGTAACGATAAGCAGCAGTACAATGAGAATGCAAAAACTACTTTTTTGATTTAGTAAATGTATAAGATGTGCTGTTATATGCTTGTAAAGATATTTCATAACTGTAGAGAATGTTACGATATCTATCTGTACATTATCAGAAGCTTTACTTGTTGTCCAACTTCATCCTTTCGTGCATCTTGAGGGCTGCATGGGTCACGTGTGGCAAGCAGGATGTCTGTAGCCTAAAAAGAAGTCCACATTCTAATTCCTCAAACCTGTAAACCTGCTGTTTTACATGGTAAAAACATGAGGTAAAATTAAGGGTAATAACTAGGTGGGAGATTGTTATCGAGGTGGGAAGATTACTGTGGATTACCCTCTCTGGAGGTCCTAATCTAGTCATATGAGTCCATATAATGCTGAGACAGAAGAGAGGGTCACACTGACCCACCACTGCTGACTCTGAAGATGAAGGAAGGAGTCACCAGGTGAGAAGAATTGGGTGATCTCTAGAAATTGAGAAAGGCAGAAAACAGATTCTCTCTTTAAATCTCTGTGGTGACACCTTAATATCTGTCCAAAGAGAATTTTGTTGAACTTCTGACTTCTATGCTATAAAAAAAATCCATTTCTAAACCATCTCATTTAGAATTTTGTAAAATAGAAAATTAATACACTAGAACATTCAAATTAATAAACTCAAATTATATTTGTGACTCAAAGTCACTACCAGGTTCTATCCATGGGAGAAGAAGAGGCACAACTCTTCTCAGGCTTATCATCCAGGAAAGAAGATTAAATCCTCTAAATATAGTTTAAAAACACATAGTTTTTAAAATACCCTGTATGATACTTGTGCAGTCTGCTGGTTATTAAAATTAATTTGCTTTCATTAGTTAATTAAGGGTAAAGTCAGATTGAATCGGTTTCTGTTTTTATGACCAAATATTTTTAATAACTAGGGTTCTTAAGGATCATTTTCTCAGCAATGGTACAGGACACCCATAGGCAGGTTTGTTGGGACACTGTCACCCTACAGAGGGAATGCTACACAGGGCTACAGTTTGAGGAGATATCCCCGAACCCCAAACAGGATGTTATTGAGTGGGTTATGATTCACATTGAACCTGTAGGATGGGGTAGTACTGCCCCTGTCAATTCCCAAGAATACATTTTTTTTAAAAAGGGGAGCACATTTATTTATGTAATTAGTATATTTTTAAATACATACAAATGAAAGGATGGATGTGATGAAGACATGTATGTATATATATATGTGTGTGTGTATACAATCATAAACAAAGACTTGAGTAATTTATGGAGATAGTTATACTTATTCATTGATTTGAACATTGTTCTCTTTCTTAAAAAAATCATTTTATTGGGGCCTCATACAACTCCCATCATGATCCATACATACATCAATTGTATGTAGGCCACATTTGCACACTTGTTGCCATCATCACTCTCCAAACATCCTCTCTCCATTTAGGACCCAGTACCAGCTCCCCATATTTCCCCTTCCTCCCCACTCTCCCTCCACCACAAACCCTTAATATTTTACAAATTGTTATTACTTTTTCATATCGTACACTGTCTGATGCATCCCTTCACCCACCTCCCTGCTGTCTGTACTCCAGAAAGGAGGTTATATGAAGACCCCAGCAATTTGTTCCCTCTTTCTACTCCACCTTCCCTCCACTCTCCTGGCATCAACACTCTTACTGCTGCCCTAAAGGAATCATCTATCCTGAATTCCCCATGTGTCTGGTTCCAGTGTACATCCCCTGTTCTAGATGGATTTGTAAGGTGGAATTGGGATCATGATACTGGGAGGGGAGGAAGTATTTAGGAAATATAGGAAAGTTGTATGTTTCATTGTTGCTATACTGCACCCTGACTGACTCATCTTCTTCCTGAGAACCTTGTGTAAGGGGATGTCCAGTTAACTACAGATGGGTCTTGGCTTGTCCCCAATCTTCACTCCCACTCATTCACAGAGCAGCCTAATTTGTAACCATGGCACCATTACAAATAGTTAAGGGTCCTAAACAACTGATCCAAAGAGTGGTAGTTGAAAACCATAGAGAAATGCCCCTAAAATCAGGACTATTGGGTCTCTAGAGACCACAATTTTATGGTAACTAAAAACATAAGGAATTAAATATGTATAATAAGATAGTTTAGAATGCCTTTCATATAGTTATACTCAAGAAGGAGTTCTGAAATTTGATCCCATAAGTAGTCAAAACTCAGCCGTGATTAAATGGTAGCTGTCCCAGTTTGGGTGTGTCAGTTATGTATTAAGCTGTGAGCAGAGTCAGCAGTTCAAGATCACCAACTGGTCTTCTTGAGAAAGATGGGGCTTCATCCTCCTCCAAAAAATTACAAATTGCCAGTGGGTGGACAAACCAGGTCTTACTACATCAAAACCCTGTATGCCGTATTAAGATATAGATTATTCTGATAATCCTGTGAGGATCATTCTGTTATATCTTGCTTATGCTTTTGTACATTAGGGTATATCTCAAAGGTACATCCCCGTTGGGGCTCACTCACTTGAAGTTCTGCTATTTATTTGCTTTTCAGTAACTGAATCCTTGGGAGGTTGAGTATATAGGTAAAGAAACTATAATAAGAGGTTTCTTTTTGTTTTTGTTTTTTGCAAAGAGGAGATATATATGGGTGAAGGAGAGAAGAGGGAAATGATGTCAAGAAATCCAGGAAGATATGCAGCATGTTTAGAGACTGATGGTGGAAGCGATTGTACAATTAAGTTTCATATGATTGAACTATGGAATGATATGGCATATGTATTTACCCCTAAGTTACAACAAATTAAAAAAAAGTATAGATCCAGGAATGGATTTTGGGTTCACACTATATCCTAGTTACAACTTAAGGATAATCAGTTCTTACATCATTACCTTGCTCAATACTCACCTTCATGAAATGATCACTGACGATAGGAGTGCTACAGAAAAAAGGTAGTGAGGAAAGTAGATGGTGCCTGGCTATCAATCAGTGTCTGGGATCTTAAAAACTTGTATTCAAACAAGCAGCCTCTAAGCAAGCAGTCAACTAAGTCTACTAGCTTGTGTGATCCAAATATGACAATTACACAATTCAAATATGATGAAAATATCAGAGATAACTTACGCACACCTGATTTGTGGCAGGGCATGGGGCATGGTGAGAGTCCAGAACCTTTCTGCAGAGTAGCTAGTCAGAGGTGTCACTGGCAGACACTCTCTATTCACAGACATGGGTCTCAAACAGCCTTACTCTCAGGCAGAGGATGTGGTAATCTTGATTATTCTGGATCAAACTCAGTACTTGGCCAGTTGACTTCCCGATAGACATGACCTGAGTTTGTTCTGGGTGCAAGTAACTCTTACTCATTCCATGACAGAAATTTCTTCCCTGACTTTCTGAATGTCATTGGGGGACTCCTTCTTATGCATTATTTGTAAGTTTGTCTTTATACAATTATGATTTTATCCTTACCACCTTAGTGTGGTTTTATTTCTTGTTAGTTTCTGTTGGTTTCCCCAGTTGTGAAGTACAAGAGAAGTGGATACATAAGGATAATAACTGATACAGGGGGATATAAAGGATGCAGGGGTTGGGTGATAGGGAGAAAAAAGGGATTTGGGGGCTAAATAGTGAAGGTAGGAGGCGGGCGGGAGCACTAGCATGGCTTGTGATCACACGACTCATTTTAAAGTTGATTTAGCCTATGTCAACCATGTGCCAATAAAACTGTTGGGAAATAAATATATAGACTTGGAAATCCACCAGGGCAGTTTATCTGTCTTATAGGATTGCTGAGTCAAAATCAATTCTATCAGTTTTTTGTTTTATAACCCTAGTTGCAGAAACAAAGACTGTTAAAGGATAGGTAGTAATACAGTAGCTGTGTTGGTAGAATCAATACTAATTTTATGCCTATTTGATCAACCTTATTACTGTTGTTAGCAAAGAACGTTACCTGGCTGTGCAGCATTCCAACACTGTGTCAATCCATCCCATTGAGAGTCTTCCTCTTTTTTTTGCCTTTCTAATGTAATAAGCAATAGGTTCTTTTCCAGGAACTGACCCTTCGTGATAATGTATAGAAAGTAAAGGACACAAAAATCTTAAGACTTTTGTATCTCAGAAGCATTCTGGCAGAACTTTTATCAACGTAGATTTGTTCATTCTTAGAGTAGTCTGGATTACTTTAAATATTCTTTATCAACCTCATGATATAAAGGCATCTAGTCTTCTCCAGTCTTATTTATATCTTCTGTAGTTTTCACATACATTGGAAATTGAAAAGAGCAAAGCTTGGATCTGGCTCATGAGTCCTCAAAGTAAACACCTTGTTCTTGAACACTTTAAAGATGTGCTTTGCATCAGATTTGCCCAAAGCACAATGCAATTTGATTTCCTGATTGCCCAGGGTGTTGATGGTGGATACAAGTGAAATTAAATTCCAATGTGTTCAACATTAGACATGATGTTGTTCACTGTTTCAGTAATGAGGATTTTTGTTTTCTTTTTGTTTATGTGCAATCCATCTTGAAATATGTAGGCTTCAATCTTCAGTAATGTATGTCTTTTTTACTTCCAGCAAGCACGGTTTTGTCATCTGTATTTAGTAGGGTGTTAATGAATCTTCCTTCGATACTGATGCAACTTTCTTTTTAATGTAGCCCAGTTTCTCAAACTACTTTCTGAGCAGACAGACTGAATAATGTGATGTGAGTATCCAACTCTGACAGAATTCTCTCTTGATTTACAGTCATGCAGTATCCCCTTGTTCTCTTCAAATCACATCTTTTCTCCTGGGTGCAAGTTCCTCGTGAGCACAATGAAATATTTGAAATCTCATCCTTCACAAGAGTATCCAGAATTTGTTGTGATCCAACTAGTGGAATGTTTTTACATAGACAATAAAAACAGTTAAATAACTTTTTGGTACTCTCTGCTTTCAGTCAAGATCTACCTCACAGCTGAAATCTTTAGTCCCCAATCCACTGCTGAATCCAACTTGAATTTCTGGAAGTTTCTTGACCATGTATGGCTGCAACTATTTTTGAATTAGTCTCGGCAAAATTTTACTTATGTATAATCATGATATTGTTTGATGATTTCCACATTCTGCTGGATAACCTTTCTTTGACATAAGCATAGATATGACTATCTTTCCATATGTTGGTCAGGTTGTTTGTCTTCCAAATTTCTTGGCTGAAACATGAATGCTTGTTGAAGATTGTTTCTATTGTTTGAAACATCTCAATTGTCATCTCATTACTTTGTGTTTTTTCTCCCATTTCTTCAGTGCAGCTAGAATTTTTTTGTAGTGTCATTGGTCCTTCACCATATGTTATCTCTAGAGATTGCCCAATTTCAACAATTCTTGGCACAGCAATCCTTCTGTACCATCTTCATTCCATCTTCCTTCTATGTTTCCTGCATCATTCAGTATTCAATATTCACAGTCTTTCAATATTACAACTCAAGGCAGGGCTTTTCTTCTTCAATTATCTCAGCCTGAAGAATACTGAGCGTGTTTTCCTTTTTAAAGCCTCTCCTTCAAGTTTTTTCACATTTCATTACAGTACTTTGTCTTTAGAGTTGCCCTCTCACATCTGCTTAGCTCTTTTATTCCATCATTATGTTCACTTGCATTAGGACTCTGACACCCAATTTTATGCTTTCTTTGTTTCTGTATTTTTTTTGGGGGGGGTTGGGGGGCATCACTGCTCTCTGGTGGTGGGAGTAGGAGGCCCAGTCCCCCTACTGTAGTTGAACCTCCATCCCAGTGGGCCGCAGTCCTGCGCACAACCACTACACCACCGGGGCTCAGCCCTCTTTCTGTATTTTTAATGGCCATTCTCTTTCTTCAGGTGTGATGTCTTTGACATTATCCCCCAACTTGTCTGGGCTGCAGTCATTAACACTCATTGTGTCAAAACTGTTCTTGATATGGCCTCTAAATTTAAATGGAATATACTCAAAGTTGTGCTTTGGCTTCCATGGACATGTTTTTATTTTTTTGAATGTGCATATAAACAATGGATGGCCTGTTCCATACTTGGTTGCTAACTTTGTTCTGATTGATGATTGAGCTTCCCCTTCATCTAGTTTCATAGATACAGCAATTCTGTTCCCATGTATTCCATCCGGTAAGGAATATGTATATAACTGCTGATTACCTTGTTGGAAATCAGTATTTCCATGAACATGTCTTTCCTTGGCCTTGCAAATCTCAATAATGAGATCAATGGCATCATTTATATCATTAAGGCCATATTTTCGAAATACTGATGATTCTTCTTTACTTCTAAATGTTATATCCCAATGCATCTTGTTTGTAGGTCTGGTCAGTTTCGGACTGTAGAAATTGGTAAAACTCTTCAGTTTGTTTATCTATAGCATTTGCGTTTGGTATGTAAATTTAAATAACATTTGTAGTATTTGGTTTTTCTCAAATAAAATAAATTTAATGACTTTCATTATTTATCACTAGTAATATTGACTATTTTAATAAAGGTGGTATTAATTGTTAAGAATCTACTCTTTACCATTGAGTTGATTCCAAATTACAGTGACCAAATAGGGCAGAGGTTCTCAACTTGTAGGTCGCGACCCCTTTGGGGGTTGAATTACCTTTTCACAGGGGTTGTCTGATTCATAACAGTTGTAAATAACAGTTATGAAGTAGCAACAGTTTTATGGTTGGGGTGAGTGGTTTAACCACAACATGAGGAACTGTATTAAAGTTGCAGCATTGGGAAGCTGGAGAACCACTGGGTTCGATATTTGTAGGAATCAGACAGTCTCACAGTTCTCCCACAAATGTCGAAGAGGTTTGAACTACAGACCTTATATTTCACAGCTCCAAGGCTTAGCCCGCTGAACCACCCTATTTCCTACCAAATATCTACAAACTAAAGTACATAAGTCTAACAAATATATATAAATTTTTTCTTCCCAAATATATATCTCAGTGTACTACATCATATCTTGTCATTTACTTTAAAATTTCATCTTGATTGCATACTTTAGAATTTACTTTACATAAATATATCAATGCATTCTATTTAAATGCATTGTGGAACTTAAAATATTTCTTTAGAATGTTGCTAAAGAAAATAAAATTTCAATATTATTCTAATGTTTATAAGATAAACATGGGCTGAGCCCCGGTGGCGTAGTGGTTGTGCGCGGGACTGCGGCCCACTGGGACGCAGGTTCAATTCTAGCAGTGGGGCTGGGCCTCCTACTCCCACCACCGGAGAGCAGTGATGCCCAAAAAAACTAAAAAAAGGATAAACATGGACATAATAAGGCTGCTTTCTACAAATTCTTTAAAATCAGAGAAAAGTCCTGAGAATTATAAATAGATGATAAACAAAAACATTTGCCTCTCTCTATGTACATACCTAAACTAAATTTTCCATTGTTATAAATGTGACAGATATTACAAATGAATGGCACATCACTAGACAAAATTATATACAATTATGATCATAACAATGTGTAAGCAATAATTTATGTATTCAACTCAATTGAACAGTATAATGATACTCTTACATTATAATAATGATCATTCTTCTCCCTACCTAATCACTAAGAACAATACCAAGTGCTAGAAATGGAAATGGTTCCAAAAATGTGTGAAATACTTCCTTTATATTTTAATTCTTTTTTTCCATGAACTTTTTGGAAGTACATATCTGTCTGGTTTATGAAAGAGGTTGAGAATCAATACACTTTAACTAGGCTTCTAGTTTATTTTAACAATATCAATAAAACTTATGAAGGCAATGTATATATACATATACATACACACATATACGTATATGCACACACATATGCCAAAACAGCCCATTCTAAAAGGGTCTTGAAAAAGAATAATTTGTTATAGGAAACATTTTGATTGTTTTCATTATGGTAAACGGGAGCACATGCATGTGAGGAGGTGTGTGTGTGTGTGTGTGTGTGTGTGTGTGTGTGTTGAGTGGGAGAGCATGCTCTCAGTCAAGATGGCATTAAAATATGAATTTACTTTTTGACATGCAAAAACTCTATTGACCACTGCATCAAGAAATTCTGTCACAGTCTATGCTTTGCTACAATATGTATTGCTGCATCTTTGGGTTCAGTGGTCTTTTGCAAATTTGCCCTCTAGGAATACTGTATTATTATGCTCCAGCTAGGAGTATAGAACATATTGCTTAACAAGAGTTTTGGTTGGCAAAAAATCCTTCAAATGGAACATTTTAATTAGGAAATTTCCATGAGAAAAACTGCAAGGTTTTTGTTTTGTTTTGTTTTTAATCAAAGGAAAAGTATATTTTCTGTGTGCAAAAGAAAAATAAAAGGTAGTGGGAAGTTCAGATGGGAAAAAGAGCAAACCTGAATTTAAACGATATCCACTATTAAGGGCAATAAACATTTCTAAATCGTGTAAACATCTTACACCCACTAACTGACATTAGCAAAAAATATTTTCACAAAATCTAACTTTATAAGTGGAAATATAGGTAAAAGACAATACTGTGCACTTTCGCTTTTTCTTTCATGTATTATTTTGAATTACTTTTATCCATTAACTCATGAAAAATTCATTTCTCTATTCACATCCTTTAATTACAGATTGAGGAAAATATTTTTGATAAACAACAGGAACCACTATGGAATTGCCAGTGGAAGACTAAAGCAAAGAACTGTACATTTTCCAACATCAGCTGACCCACAATTCTCTCCTCAGACCCTCAGTGTTTCCAGAATAACACTCAGGTTAGAGAATCTGAGAGAAAGTCAGGTGCGCTGTGGTGGTCGTGTACTTGATGTCAATTTCATGACTGGGATGTAGGAGTACAGTCTAGCCTGTTAATCTGGAGATAGTTAATGGGGCCTCTATGTGGGCATGGCTTTCTCCTGAGAATTCTTGGAAGTCTCACAGTATTTCCCAATTTGAGAAGAGATACTGGACTGAGTCTCTATTGACAAGATAAGATGGCAGCAAGCTGATCGATCCTGATTCCTGGAGACTAGAGGAGAAGGAGGAAAAGCCACATGGGCTTGCCCTGATGGAACCAGACATCTGGAGCCAGAGAAGCCAGGGAAAGAACCCCTGCCAGTGCTGAGATGCTTCTACAGCCAATAGATACTGCTTATAGACCCTGAATCCTGGAAATGAGGATTCATGGGGAGACCCCTGCCAGCACCAGGATGCTTTGACCGCACAGGCTTCGTGAGTCAGAAGGAGACTTTATAGACTGGTATTGGACATATGGGCTAATATCAGATTTATAACCTTGGACTGGACTTGGCTGGCATGTTTTCTCAATGTTCCGTTCCTCTTGTATAACCCTTTTATATCCATATGTGTGTCTATTAATTTGTTTCTCTAGTCCACCCAGACTAACACACACTCTACATATCCTGGTCTTTGCATGCATTTTTTCTTGTTCCTAGAATGATAACTACAAATAAGTAACTTCTGTGCCATGGAGTTAAGTCTCCCTCACAGAGACCCCTGTGGATTTCTGAGATTCTGTTTTCTGAAGTAGAAAGTTCAGTCTTTCTCCCATGAGGCTGCTGGTGCTTTCCAACTTCTGATTAGAGCCCAACGCTTAACCACTCCACTAAAATAATCAGATGCATTGTCATGCAGTCCTTCCAAATTGTAGAATTGGCTCGTAAGAGTCTCCAGAGCCATGGGACATAATGCCCCATTTTTCATCTGCAAAACCCAGTGAACTCAAGCCACAAGCAATTGTGAGAAGTCACACCCTGCACATGCACCATGAGAGATTCTTGAACCTTCAAATATCGTGGTGAACTCCCATGTATTATTAAAGATACAGCACAGCTCACAGGACTGTCTCCTGAGCCACTCTTCTCAGACTCTCCCTGCCTCTGGCCCTGGTGTCTGTTGGGATGATAGGTTCTTCTGGTGGTGATGCAGCTCACTTGTGGGCCAAGGTTACAGTGTCTATTCATGAATCTGATCAGCCCTGCCAACCTATGTATTTGGCCCATATGGTGCTGTATTCTTTTTTAAACTATCCAATATTGTATATGATATGATTTCACACAAAATTTCAGATTTCCACCTTCACTGGAAAGGAAAAAGATCTGAGTACCGTCAGTCCACCTAGAAACAACCAAACAGACACTAAATGGGAGCAGAACAGTTCTTCACCAAGAAGGAATTCTTGAGCTCACCATCTTTCTTCTCATATCTCCACTGCTGTGTGCACTCAAACATAAAGTTATATTTGCAATGTTTTTTCTCATTACTTAGGATGATGTCTTTATAACTAGCTTTATTTAAAAAAATTATACCTAGCATTTAATTTTATTGTCCCAGTCTGCAATAAAATTTGACTTTGGTACTTCTAAGTTGTGGAAACGTGAAGTCCGCAGACAATTCAAGCACATCCAACATTTATTGCAATCACTGCCTTTACTGTTGCAGCCAATTTTAACCACAGCAATTCAAGAGCCTTTCTATATCTACTGAAAAATACCTACTGATCCTTACCCACCCAGTTCCCAGACATTCCTCACCTGTGTAATGTGCTAACCACATAGTGACCCAAAAGAAGTTTGTCTGTCTGAGGATGAAGGGTATTGTTAATTCTTAATCTGAATAATTAATTCATAAGTAAGGAAATTAATTTAAATAATGGCCTGTGTTCTTACTTCCCTGCCAGATATTTGGCTACCTGCCCAGGATCAAACACAGAAGGCACACAGAAACACCAGAAGTTCTACCATAAGTTCTGGAGTCAGATGATAACCACAGGGATCTCTCAGGCATCAGAACCTTGTATAATTGCCTGAAATTCCCCAGGGCTGAACTAGGCTTGATTTCAGTGGCTCGTGATTCATTTGCTCAATCTGTCTGATGGCTCAACAGGGGGAAACAGACTTTTCATCACTTGTAAAATACGAAAGGCCACTTAAAAATATCCACAAGTTGCTCAAGAACTGCTTTTGTGAACGGTACCAAAAGAGACTGTGTTTTTCTTTACACACCAATAGAAAAGAAGAGCAAATATTTCCTTGTCATTGACTACATGCTAAATAGAAAGCTTTGTTATTGATGCACATTTTCTCTTCATCATTCTATCTCAAGCTCCAATGAAGTGTTATCAACTCCCTTTAAAAAAAAAATACAGAGGAAAATTATTGTAAGTCTCACACAAATCTCACTAAATAACAATCTCAAGCTCAACTGACCATTTAGACTCAAGTACAAGCTGAACCGACTATCAGCTGAGACACCTAACTTTACCACAAAAATTGCATTAAAATGTACTAAAAAACTTGGCTTGTAGTATATAACAAAATTCTCTGGACCTCTGAAACAACCTGTAGAAAAAGCACATAATGGAGGAAAACTTAAGAGTAGAAAGAAAATGGTCTTAACTATTGGAACCAAGATATCATATTGTTTCCACAATTGAAATGTCTGTATAACCATGCTACTTCATTCATGAATGAAGAAGCTGTAAGATAAATACCACAGGCGGGTGACTTAACAGGACAGAAATATATGATCCACATTTCTGGAGGTTAAAATTACCTATCAGGTTCTTAGTCAAATGGAGTCTTTCTTTATAAGTAGCCACAATCATCCATTCTTTGGCGATGCTCACATGGCATCTGTCTCCCTCCTTGGGTGAAAGTATTTGTGCCCACAATGGTCTTTATGTACCTCAGAAGTAATTAGATACAGGATCTACTCCTCTGAGCCAATATCCCAAAGAAACTTCATTTTGGAATATAAATGCATTAAATGAAGTTAGATGATGCCCACAGGTTTGGAGTTGGTACTTCAACACATCTTTGGGGGAAGTACAATTCAATTTCTACACCCTAAGAATAATTTTCTGGGTTCCTCTGAGAGCTTTGGAGGTGGTTCATGCCTGAGTTAGTCCGGGTAGACTAGAGGAACAAAATTTAAGAGACACACATATAGGTATAAGGAAAAGGTTTATAAACAAAAGAAATGTGACACTAAGAAGGCATCCCAATCCAGTCCAGTGCAAAGTCATAAGTCCAATATTAACCCATATGCCCGAAGTCAGTCTATTAAGTCTGCTTCTGACTCAGGAAGTCACAGGTCAGCGGGTGCAGAATTTTGGTGCTGGCAGGGGTCTTCCCATGGCTCCTTGCTTCCAGGGCTCAGGTCCATCAACAGCACGCCACTCCAGCTTCAGAGGTCTGTCTTCACCAGGGCAAAGCCGAGTGGTCTTTCCACCGGCTACTCCAGCCTCCCAGTCACCGCCAATCTGTGTTGCCTGTGGTTAATCATCTCTCTGAAACTAACTCCCAACAACTGGGGAAGATAGCTTCTCATCTTCACGAGGGAAATACCGCGAGATTTCCCAGGAGTCTCAGGTGAAAGCCATGCGCACACAGAGGCCTCATCAGCTACTCAATGGCTTTCTCCTGATTAACAGGCCAGACTCTACCCCTACATTTCAATTATAAAATTAACATAAACACATGACTGCCACAATGCCATAAAGAACACATAGCTTAAGTTCCATTAGTGTCACAATAAGTTCAGCCCTGTTGGAGGGTTACCTTATATACTCATATAGAAGCTGAGTTTTCCAACACATTTTGAATGCGGTTTTGGTGGTAAAATTTGGTCCCTCGGCTGATATTTGAATTGGCCTATACTGAGTATATACTGATATTTTGTATAGGAAAAATATATGCATGCTGCAGATCATAAAACTAGGTCATTATGGACAAAAATTAGAAGAGCTTCCTGATTTTCAGTTTAGAAGGAACTTGCTAACAGAGAGAGCCATCCAACAATGCTACATGGACGTGAAC
The DNA here is from genome assembly GCA_004026705.1 of Nesogale talazaci. Taxonomy (NCBI): domain Eukaryota; kingdom Metazoa; phylum Chordata; class Mammalia; order Afrosoricida; family Tenrecidae; genus Nesogale; species Nesogale talazaci. The sequence continues at coordinate 58,127 of PVJH01009879.1, read as the reverse complement.
TCCTTGTTAGTGGAAGTGGTTGAGTAGCCGCATTCTCTGCCACCTAAAAAGATCATGGTTTTGAATATGAAGTAAAGCCTAGAAACCATGTGTGAAGCTTTTACAGTTCTAAGTCACCGTGATATACAATTTCGACCTATTTGGTCCTTTTGCCTCTTTGCTTCTGAAAGCCAAAATGAAGAATGCATGTCTAACAGACTATTTATTTCAAAACCAATTTACTATGTTGAATCTCATTATCCATTTTCTTCAATTTAACGGAAGCACCCAATCCTTGTTTTTAAACAAGCAAACAGAATCAGGCCAGTCTTTTTTTCCACAATGAAGCCTTAAGTGGAAAGCATACGGGAGAGGAGTTTCCCTGTGTAGGCAGAGAATTTCATTAGATCGGCCCTCTTCGATCACCCAACAGAACCCTGGATGGATCTCAACAGGAATTCAGAGTCCCAGGCAACTCACCGCTCTCTGGAACAGACCAAAGAATAGGGCTTCAAACATCTGTGCTACTCTCGTGAATTTTGACATCTGAGTCATTTTTATCATCCACCTTGAAGAAATTTAACTCGAGTGCAAGGTCTCACCAGGACCCCTTAAACTGGAGCATGCCAGTGTGATTGGTGGCAGGTAATAGACCATAGGAGTTACCAGGAAAAGTGAACACTGCTCCCAAACACACATGCTTATTTGATGTTAAGCATATGCCATACTGACATTTTAGTCACATAGTAGATGAAAGACAATATTAGCATTCTTTTTAGATAAAATATATGATTGAAGGGAGATGTTGGACAAAGTAAGACATGACAAAATAATAATAGCAATGTCTAAATTATCAAGGATTTGTGAGGAATGGTGGAAAGGGAATTTGGGAGGGCGGGGGGGAAAGAGAAACTGATACCAAGGACTCAAGTAGGAAGAAAATGTTTTGAGAATGATGATGGCAACAAATGTACAATTGTGCTTGACACACTGGATGGATGGATTGTAATAAGAGTTGTATGAGTTCCCCAATGAAAGGATTTAGAAGAAAAAAAAAAGGAAAATTCCCTCTGGAAATAAAGGGGCCGTGTTGAGATGCCAGGTTTCAGAGAGGTAGGTGGTTCATTCATCTCTGCTCCGCATTCTTTTAGAAAGAAGCCTTGTGCTGAGCTAATGGGTGAGAATTGGGCTCGGAATCTGGAGATAGGGCTCCTAATCTCTTTGCAGAAGTGCTTGACCACCTTGAAGTCAGAATAAATGGCATCTGCCCCACACTCCTACATGGCGGCAAAGATAAAAATCAATCCAAATGATTTTTATGAAACAGCTTCAGGGTCCTTGGCATTTCACAAGACACCATGGGGTAAAGATGCATAACAGAGCGGACAGTCTGTGTCCTTTAAGTGCTCACAAGCTGGTACTGACAACAGAGACCCATCAATGACCAATCCGATGAAGACAGCCCGGGATTTCATTTTGAGGAGCAAAGTGTGTCATGAATTTTCGGTGGAATCAAGTTACTATAGAACTATGCGGAGTGGTTTTTATTGCTGACGGTGAGCAAGCAGCTATCCGCAATCTGAAAACAAGCAGGTTTCCTGATAAGCCTATTTTAAAAAGATAAGCACAAGCAAGCCCGAGCTGGACAATCACGCTGGAATGCTGATAGACATGGGAGCTAAACGGAGAGCTGACAAGAAACGAAAAACGACGTCAAATTAGAGCCTTACATACATTATGCTAAGGAAGGGGATAGAATATCTCTAATCCGCGTTATCCGCTTTTGGAAGTATTTGTTGTTAATTTTATACTGTGTGCTCATTGCAGTTTTTATTTTACTTTAAAGACATTTGATAAGAATCATGTTATCATGTTTTCATGCAAGGTGTTTGCAAGGATATTTTTGAGTACCTTATAGCAAAGTACCCAATTTAGTATTCAGCGACTGATTATTACGAATGCGGTTCATTTTGTCATCTTACTTGATTCTGATGGATTACCTACTCAATTTGCTTCCCTCTTTTTTGAGATCTGTCTCACCAACTCTAACACTTCCAAAGAAAGGAATAAAATAAATTAAAAAGCTAAAAAAATTATCAGCTCTACCGCTATGCCTCTTATAAACTGAACTAAAATCTCTCATCATATTTTGCATTATCCATGATGGCTTTCTTTTCAAATACAGGAGGCGCCCTTGGATATTCCTATATGTAGTCTGCTACCAGTTTAGAAGCAATACTTGCCTATCAGTCTGTCCTACTGTGCTGACTTTCATGTTATTATAATGATTTCATCAATGTTTCCAAAGTAAGGCAGACCAGGAAAGAAAGGTCAAGTGATTTATGTCTAAAAATAAGCCAATGAAAGCATTATGGACTACACAGACTACTACCGTGTTGGAGGATGCCATAGAAACGTGCCTAGTTTGTTTGGTATACTCTGTCAAGCTCAAAAACACGCTGCCATTGAGTCACCTTTGACTGGTAGTGACCCTGTCTGGCACTATCCTGTGCTTTCTGAGACCTTGGAACTTTATGAGAGCCTTATGAGAGAGCCTTGCCTCTCATCCTTGGGGTGGCTGCTGGGTTCAAACTGCTGGCATTGAAGTTAACAGCCTAACCCTATATCACCAGGGTTGCTCCCGTTAGGACAAGTTAAAAATAGTTCTAGTACGATTCCCATTCACACACATATGGGTTTATTCCAAGCAGAATATGTTTCAACCCATCGTGGTCATCAGTGATTGGCTGCATACAAGTTCTCTTGATATTACACATAATTAAGTCTTATTAGCATTCCTTGAAAAGAAATCAACAGTGGATTTCAAGAGATTCAGCTCACATTGACATATACACAGCAACCCTATAGGACAGAATCCAGCTGCTCCTGTGGGTTTTGTAGGCTGTTACTCTTTACAGGAGCAGAAATCAAGTCTCCTATATCTCCCTTGGAGAAGCTAGTTGTTTTGAAGTGTTGAGCTTGGAATTAACAGTCAAATACTTAATGACAATACTACCAAGACTCCTACAGAGAATCTACTAGGCTGTTAAATGACAAGCAGAGGACTTTTCTCAGAATGTTACAGAGAGTGGGTGTGGAGGATTCAAAGAAGAAGGGGTCATAATGACAGAGTTTTTGAATGGCACAGGATGTACATGAGGGCTTATTTTAAGAAAAATGGAAACTGTATTGCTGAGGAAGAGGCCAGAAATGTAGCAAAAAGAAACTTTCCATCAAAGCAATGAGCCCCTCCAATCTTTGCATATTGCCAGGCCTGTCCCAGGAAGATTTTGCCAGTAAACCTTACACCACTCAACCTTCACTGTTGTTATGTCCCATTCTCCCCCCCTCCCCAAGTCCAAGGAACATTTAAAACCACCAATGTTTGTTCTGAGTCCCTTGAGGATGCCAAAATTGCCTTGATGTAAATTGATGAGTGCAATACTTTGAGAAGAGAGTGAGAATTTTGCCTTCAGAAGGAGTATATATCAATAAACAATAGTTTCACATTTGGGGGTATTTTGACACACAAAACATCTGACATTTTGTAGCAATCCTTTTTGACTTTATCTCCTATATAATGTTAGCGCTGATTCAACAGCCACTACAAAATCAATGCCAAGCTAATTCATAGCGGAGGTATATGGGTTAGCCATATATGGCACTCCTCAAGCCTGAGGTGGTTTTGGAAAATTCAGGTCTTCCACAACAAAAATCATGCATTATAACATGCAAGTAAAGAACTATTAGGGCTAAAGAGAAAAAAAACTATGTGAATAGTGTGTTAGGCCAGGATGACTAGAGAAAAAAAATCCATTGACACTCACATATGTGTAAGAAAAAAAGTTTCGTATTAAGAAAACATCCCAGCCCAGTCCAATCGATCACCTTAAGTCTGACACTAGTCCATAAGTCACTCTTTAGACTCACCTAGTCACATGCAATGGTGCAGAATGCAAGAGTATCACAGGCTGGTTGATTCAAAGTCAAGTAGATTCAGTGATTGTGGAAACCTCGCAAGACTCCAGCAGCTCTCAGGGTTGTCAACAAGTAAGAGGCAGAAAGAGAGGGCAGTCCCCTGAACTATTCTTATGAAAAGAGCCCACCCACAAGGGGCAGCATCAGGCTGCGTCCTGACTGACAGGTTTAATACCAACCATACATTTTTATATATCTTCAAGGTGACATGAAATTATGTAACTACTACAAATAGGACAAAAGTCAGGAAACTCTAATCATGTTTTCTATCAAGAACTTCTGGGGTTAGAATTCAGGCCTGCTTCTTGATTTACCATAGAGATGATGCTGGAGAAATTATTTAGTCTCTGTAAATCAGTGTCCTCAATGATAATAATTGACCACATATTACAGAACTCAGTGTGTACCAGGTACACATTTTATGTAATATGTCAATTGGATGATTAATGTAATTCAGTGTTCTTTTACATTCTTTTTCTTTTAATTTAGATGTTCAATAACTGAGCTATATCCTGTACCTGAATAGCATGCAAGACCAGTCACGAGTATGAACAGATGAACCCAACAGTTTTACAAAAGAAGTGTCAGGGCTCCCTTAACCTAGCTTGACTCTCTTCAGCATATGGACTCAGGAAAATTCAGCATTGCACTTTTTAATCTATTAATATCAATTATGTGAAATGTATAAAGCACATGATAGCAATATATGCTATGAAATGCTGTCACAGACTATGTCAGGAAAAAAAATCAGCCTGGATAAATACTGAAATGGAGGTAATAATAATTTAGCCAAAGCACACAAAAATCTGAATAATGCTACATGACCATATCTTTGTTAGCCACATAACTTTGTGATCAAAGTACCATACGGATGTAATCACAAAAATTAGTTCTAAGTAACTAATGAAAAGAATTGACCTGGAAGGTGGAGTTATATATACAAATCAACTATATGTTGGGAGAGATCTGCCCAAATAATAACTTTCCTTTTGGGAGAGAGAGTTTTAATCATTATCTATGGCAGTCCCCCCCCCCCCCCCCGTGGCAGTTTTAATTAAACAGAAAAACCCAAATATCAACCAAGGCACCTAACTTTACCACAAAACTGCATAAAAATGGGCTGAATCCATGTAAAAATGTGCTTGACTCAGTGGGTGTATGTATGGATTAGAATGAGTTGTATGAATCCTCAATAAAATGATTTTTTAAATGTGCTGAAAAACTTGGTTTCTACACGAGTATATAGGGTATCTATTGAGGCAAAGCCCAGAGCCCCCCAAATTAAATATATATATATATAAAATAGAACACTAGAAAATACCATAAAATTCTATTAAAATCAAGACAACTCCATGTACTTCAGAGGTGGAATGTGCTTTAGAGGGTTGTCAATGGTTCTGATCTTTTGGAAGGAGATCATCTAGTCTTTCATCCAAGGCAATTCTGCATGAATCTGAACTTCCTACCTTTCCATTAGTAGTCAAGCTCTTAACAGTTTATTTCAGCTGGAGAGTCCAATGAGGGTATGGGAAGACATATGGCTTTTAAATATGAGGGGCTACCACCTCCTCAAGGTGGAAAAAAGCTCCGTTGGCACACGTTTCCTATGAGGCAAGCGTCTAGTTACTCATCCTGAGTTAGTGCAGCAGTGGCATCACCTGGGAAGGTTCTCGCTGGTCATAGTCAATGTATTCCTAAAAGCAGTTTTGCTCAAACCTCATTTAATTGTTTTCCAAACACTTTAATCAGGGACTCTTACGTTTCTTATCACAATCCATACATTCATCCAGTTTGTCAAGCACATTTGCACATATGCTGCCCTCATTTACTTTTTAAAAAAAATCATTTTATTGGGGACTTATTCAACTCTTATCACAACCCTTCCATTCATCCATTTGTACGCAAAGCACATTTGTACGTTTGTTGCCATCATCATTCTCAAAGCATTTGATTTCTACTTAAGTCCTTAATATCAACACAATTTTCCCCTCCCTTCAAGCTCCTCCCACCCTCATAAACCCTTGATAATTTATAAATTACTATTATTTTGTCATATCATACACTGTCCTATGTCTCCCTTCACCCACTTCCCTGTTGTCCATACCCCAGGAAGGAGGTTATATGTAGATCCTTATAATCATCCCTCCACTCTACTGGTTTCACCACTCTTATCACTGTTCCAGAAGGGATCATCTGTCCTGTATTCCCCATGTTTCTGGTTCCTAGCTGTGCCAGTGTACATTCTCGGGTTCAGGAGGATTTGTAAGGTAGAACTGGGATGATGATAGTAGGGGATGGGGAGGTAGCATTGAAGAACTAATGGACAGTTGCATACTTCATCATCGCTACACCCACTTTTCTCTTGTTCATCCCTGAGATGGGGTTATAGGTTGATCCTTGTTATCAATTCCCCCTTTTCTCTCATCACCTCCCCTAATCTTCCTGGTTTCTCTATTCTCTTTGTTGACTCTGGGCGTGGAAGTGGAGGTATCCTGGATTCCTTGTGCTACAGGTTCTTGTCTGTAGCAGTGTGAATGCTGGTCTAATTTAATTTGTAAGGTAGAATTGAGGTCATGACAGTGGAGGGAAGGAAGCACCAAAGAGCTAGAGGAAAATTGTGCATTTCCTCTGTGCTTTACTGCACACTGATTGACTCAGACAACCATTCAGGAGGCCAGAAGAACACTAGTCAGTCTGATTCCCAAAAAGAAGTCACCAAGACACACAATACTTAAATTATCCAACTATGACGAAAAGGAAAAAAACATCATAAAGCAGCTCATTTAATAGTTAATGTGCGATTTAAGAAAACAGCATGTGGCTGTGAACTTTTGTTTCCTTCTCCAGAAGAGTGTTGCTGAAACTGTTATGATGTTGAACACAGCTTACAAGGACAGCTCTATATGAATAATGCAAACATACACGTGGTCTTGTTGCTTGAAAAAAGGCAAAATGTCAATTGATGATAAAACTCCTTCCGGACCTCTATCAACTTCTTGAACAGATGAAATCAAGTCATTTGGGATTTGTTCCATCAGGTCAGATTGTTAGTCAATCTTTCTATTTAGAAATTCCGAAAAGATGGCTTAATAGTGTGTGACAAAAGAGGCCTAATTTGTAGCAGATGAGGGACTGGTTTTACCACCAAGACAATTCACCTGCTCAAGCAGCTGTCTCAGTGTGACAGCTCTTGTCAAAAACCATCATGCCTCTCTTTCCCCACACACCTCGCTTACCTGACCTCACTCTGTGAGACTTCTTTTTGTTTCTGTGTTTGAAGAGAGACATAAACGGACAGTGATTTGACATAGAAAAAGTGAGGTGAAGAAAAGATAAAGGAGATGCCATCAGCCACTCAAAAAGATGAGTTTGAATGATGTTTCTAAAAATGAAATACAGATTTGACAAATATGTAATGTATAATAGAGAGTACTTTGAAGATGATAAGATTGTTTTGTAAAAAAATAGTTTTGAAAAAAAATCAGAGTTTTGTTTTGATTACCTCTTCATACTCTATGTTAAGGTTCAGTCTCAGGCTCCGAAATAAATGTTGGAAGTGCCTTATAAACGGAATTGATATCCTGGTGGGAGAACATGATTCAAGATTGAGGTGTCAGCAATAATCTTTCAGGCTATTTTATATGGACTTGTTCTGTCTTGAGAACTTTGAAATCAATATAAAAGTCTAGCATCTTTTGATCTCACTTTATGAAATAGTCTTTAATCATTCCAGTAGAATTCTATAAAGGATACAAAATTATAGGATTCCACATATAGAAATCATATATAAGATTCACATAAAATTTCCCAATCTTCAAATATTCACAGACCAATAGTTCACAGCTTTTCTTAACATTAATTTTCTATTAGATGTAGCTTGCTTTACAGGGCAGTATAATGAAATGAGGTTGTACATATGGACATGAAATGCCTTGCATACATGTGACAGTAAATACAAGCCTTGCATACATGTGACAGTTTGTGGTAGTAAATACCTATTTGTAACATGTTGTTAGGATTTGTTAGGTGCCGTTTAGATTATTTAATACTATGTACTTGCATAAAAGGTTGAGTTCTTACATATTTTTTGTATTTTAATCTAAATTAAAATTAAAAAATACACATGGGAATAGATAAATTACTTGTAGATTCTTTACCAATAATCTCATGAAAAAAGGACCAGAAGAAAGAGCAATCTTACAAAGTTGGTAGAGAGGATCAAGAAAGAAAAACTAATTTAAATACTTAAGTATCACTCATTTGCCCTCAAATAATTCTATGTAAGACACCATGGTAGTCTTTTCCCCAGTGGTGTTTTTCTGAGCTATATAAAATATAACTGCTTTTAATATAATGGCATGAAAATATTTTGAACAGGCACTTCTAACGTGAGCCTGAAAACTCTTTATAGTTTCATAAGCCTTTGGTCACTGTTGCTGTTTCTGGATGCCTTTGATTATGATCCAACTTATAAAAATTTTATGTAGAACAAAGCAAAATGTTTCTCATCCTGTTCAAGGCATTATTTAAATCCATTGCTGCAGCCACTGGGTAAATTCGCCTAGTTGAGGGTCTTCCTCTTTTTCTTTTTCTTTTTTTTTTTTTTTTGCTGAACCTCTACTTTCGAGTGATCTCCTTCTCCAGAATTTGTCTGCTCTGGTCTCGGTCGAGGGGTCAAGGAGAATCAAAGTTGTATTTTTTTTTTCAATTGTGGTATTACAAAGTGAAATTGCTGGGATTTTTATGTATTAATACTACGGAGGATTTGAAGCTCCCCCCCCAAAAAAAACTTGGGGGGTGATAGTGGATTATGTCTTGAGTTGCTAACCAGGGAAGTTGATGGTTTAAAACCACTAGTTATTATATGGGAGAAAGATGAGGCGTTCTGTTCTCATAAAGACTTACAATCTCCGAAACCCTCGATAGGGTCGCTCTAAGTCAGAATCAACTAGTGGCAGAGGATTTAGCAGGGTGAGTCTCTTGCTATATTCTCTTTGGGTTAAATCCTCACATACTGGAATAAAGGATGGGAACTATTGGTCTAGATTATGGAACTGGAATAAATTTAAGTATATTTCACATACGGAATCTTATCACTTGCAGGACTGTGTAGAATTCTAATTGAATAATGAAAAGCCTTTTCATGCAGCGAAGTAAATGATTTTCCTGCTAATTTTACATGATATATTTTCTTCTAGAATATGTGTCTACTCATAATCAAAATGGGGGACAAGTCTGTAATGTGTCCAATGCAAATAGAGTCAACATATACATTTCCAGCATATTTCTGACTACACATTCTGTTTTCATAATAATCATAGAGGCTAGCTCATCTAAAGAAGGATGTAGCATCAGGGTTGGAAAAATGTTCAGTAGCCACATGAACTAGGCAAACAATGCACACTTGCTGATGAAGAACAGACTTCAGTCTCAGGTTGGATTATACTTCAACGTAGAGATAACAAACCCCCCACAAGTGTCCAATAAACACTATGTTGATGGATACAGAAAAATTTGAAGTCACCAGAGATTTTGTTTTACTTGAATCCAAGATTAATGTTCCTGAAGCAGCAGTCAAGGAATTAAATAACATATTGCTGTGGGCCAGTCTGCTGCGAAAGGCCTCTTTAAATTGCTGAAAAGCAAAGATGTTGCCTTGAGTCCTTTGGTCCACCTCGCCCAAGCTATGCTGCTTTCAACTGTTTCATATACATGTAAAACCTGGCAACGAATAAGTAAGACCAAAAAGCAATGACGCTTTTAAATGGTGGTGTTGGAGAATTGTCAACATACAATCAACAAATCTGTCTTGGACGAAGTACAACCAGTTTGCTCCCTGGTAGCAAGAGTGGTGACACTTCAGCTCATGTACTTTCAAGGAACCGGACCCTGGTGAAGGATATTGTGTGGTACATTTTATGGTAATAGAAAGAGATAGACCCTCAATGAATTAGATTGACATAGCTGCAACAGTCGGCTAGCTCAAACTTAAAAATAATTTTGAGGAAGAGCAGGGTCAAGCTAGACGTATTCTTTGGTGTTATAGAAGATGCTGCTATCAGTCAGAATCCAATGGCAACAAACAATACCAATTACGTACCATATACTCTTGCAATGCGGTGCCTCGCTTTTCTAACTATAGCCGTTGTTACTCCCACCAGAAGATCTTTCTTTCCCAAATAGGCTTGAATAAGAAGGTGAGGCCATGGCAGATCTTGACTGAATTCCATGCAGCCCTCGAACTGGGAGCCAAAGGCCCAAACAGAGTGATCATCTTTGCAGCCCACAGAGCAAGTCAAGCTTAGTGTTTGGAGGCAGGAATCTGTCTTATGACGTGGGCTCCTTTGGGCATTTTATTGAAGGTGATGGGTTTGCTGGCTCAAGGAACTAGAGCTGAGTGTCCTCAGGCTGAGGTTTATGGTACAGTGGCATGTCCTTTAAAGTCATTTCTTAGATGCCTTCACACAGCTTTGTAACATTACCCAAGAAGAGCAGAGAACAAGACAAGAGGCCTTGGTAGGGTCAGTGAGATACCAGCCAGCAGGCCTGGCATAGAAGATACTGACTTAACAACCATATTCTAAGCACTTCTCCTATGAATTATAGTCTGAGCACTTCCTTAATAAGCACCATCCTCATGGGTCATGTTTGCAAGTTCTGTGTGGCCATGCCACTGAATTGCTCGATCCCAAAGAAAAGGAGAGTGTGGTGCAGGAGTCAGGGCAATTCTGTATTCTTATTTCCTAGCCACTTAATGAAGAAACTGGGTGGAGCAGGCCAGTTGAGGTTGGCAGGTGGAACCCCCACATCGTAGCTTCTGTACAAGAATGTCCGATTGAAAGACAACCCTATAGATTAGTCAATAAAACCAGTGGAGCGGGTCTACTTTGTAACATGTCACCATAAGAATGAAGCCAAAGCCATGAAAACTAATGACATCCACTGAATATTTATAGTGAAGACAGCAGAACCTTCCAATATTTCACATAACAAAATACCTATGCTAACTTAAACATAAAATCGAGCTTTTCATTGATCTGAAGGGCCAACGAGGTCATTAGTTGCAACAAGAAAAATTGTTCACTTTAATGATCAATTTGGTGAATGTACAAGAAAAGAAGTTTACAAAAGCTTCGGTTGTGTAAATCATGCTTTTCAAGGTGATTTCGGGCACTACTTTATAACATATGCTAAAAGACCCACTGTTTGGATGGGTTATGTAAAGCCAGAAACATTAATGCTCATACACATACACACAGAGAGAAAATGTACAACCACACAATGCTTTTTAAAAACTGTTTTGAAATAAATCTGATTTTGTAAAACTTTCTATCAAAGCATTCTCCAAATCAAAGCTTATTTTCCCCCATTATCTTTCATTAGCAATCAACTGTTTCTTCCCCAGAGGAAGAGCATCTATCCATTAAAAATGTACAATAGTAAAGTTATTGAAGGTGCTGACCAAGGTTCTGTAAAAGAGGTAATTTTAGAATGCACAAGAATATCATCTGTTAAATAAAACCAGCTAATCTTTTGATTCATTTTCAGCATTTTCTCAATTTTATGCTGTAATACGTAGTTAATACTGCATTTAGCATTAATTTTATAAAATGATAGAATTCAAATATCTCAATTTGAAAAGTAGTTACCTAGAATTGCCTTCTTTTTCTTGCTTATTTTGTTTGCACATCTACAATTTTGGCAGATTTTAGTTATAGAATGCTCTTTAAAAATATTTTATTGGGGGCTCATACAACTCTTATCAAAATCCATCTAGCCATCCACTGTATCATGCACATTTGTCCATTTGTGGCAATCATCATTCTCAACAAATGTTCTTTCTACTTGAGCCATGGTATTAGCACCTCATTTTTCCCTCCTCCCGCCATTCCTTCTTCATGAACCCTGAATAATTTATAACTTACTATTATTTTGTCATGTCTTACACTGTCTGGCATCTCCCGTCACCCATTTTTCTGTTGTCCTCATGAACCCTTGATAATTTATAAATTATTATTATACTTTCATCTCTTACACCACATGTAAGCAAATTTCTAATAAATCTTATTTTTTTTATAGGGAAGTACCACGTGCAATATCTCCCTTCACCCACTTTTCTGTTGTCCATCCCCCAGGGAGGGGATTGTACATAGATCATTTTGATCAGTTCCCCCTTTCTCCCCCCACCTTCCCCTCACCCTCTTGGTATCTCTACTCTCATTATTGGTCCTAAGGGTTTTATTTGTCCTGGATTCCCTGCACTTTCAGCTCTGATCTGCCCTGTGTGCATACCCTGGTCTAGCCAGATTTGTAAGTTAGAACTGGAATCATGATAGTGGAAGGGGGCAAGGGAACTTACAGAACTCTTCTAAGACTCTGAAGATGGACAATCTCTATTGTGAGTCACAACATGGGTAGTTATTATTTTATCAGCTAGACAATGTTAGCTTTACTCTTGGTAAAATGGAACAATAGCATTCTTCCAGGGAGAGTTTATGCAATTACTGAGTCCATGATGTATCTCCTATATTTTTCTTCTAAGATGGACATATCCCAGTTCCTAAGTATATGGTAGGCACAAAACCTTCAACTCTCGGGCTCAGCCCCGGTGGCGTAGTGGTTGTGCGCAGGACTGTGGCCCACTGGGTTGGAGGTTCAAATCCAGCAGCAAGGCTGGGCCTCCTACTCCCACCACCAGAGGGCAATGATGCCCCCAAAACAAAAAAACAAAAACAAAAAAAAGTGGCAAAAAAAAATGGGCTGAGCCCCGGCGGCGTAGTGGTTGTGCGTGGGACTGCGGCCCACTGAGACGGAGGTTCAATTCCAGCAGTGGGGCTGGGCCTCCTACTCCCACCACCGGAGAGCAGTGATGCCAAAAAAAAAAAAAAAAGAAAAAACCTTCAACTCTCAACCCTTTCAGCAATTTTATTTAGATTCAGAGAACCACTACACAAAGGCGACTCATGTTCCATGGTATCCCACATTGAATGAGTGATCTTAAGCTGATAGCTATTATCACATAATGTGTGAAAAAGACGTTTAGTCAGGTACAGTTAACCCTTTTAAAGTAATTTCTTAAATTTAACTTTAATGCTTTAATAAACAAATCTATATTTACTTCATTTCATAGGGTTAACTCCATAGTCAGTTTGTTCATGGTAAAACATATCTGCATATAAGAATTCTAATTTGTACTTGAAAAATATTTGACTTTCAAAATACTGAGTCCTTATTTTTCTACTGATATTTCCACCATTCTAAAAATAAATTTTAAAATGCACATTTCTAATAAATCTTATTTTGTTTTTAGAGGGAAATACCATAAAAATTTAAATGTACCTAATATTTTTAGTGGAACAAAATTGCATGCCTTAAGAGATCTCATATCATAACAATGTCAGTTTTATAATAAAGGCATATTCTGCTGCTTTGTCTGCAAAAAAGGACAACTAAGTAAAATATGAATCTCTAACAAATTACATATACATAACCATGAGGATAGCAATAGGAAAATTGTTTTAAAATTTAATATCATATTGAAATTGAAACCAAAGGTTTTCTTACATGATCGTGTTTCAAATCTCAGCAGTCCACTGCACTCAGCTAAATAATAAAGTCTAATATTAAAAATTATATACAAAAAATAGCGAGAGTAAAAGAAGTTTATTATTCAAGCCTGTTCAGCTCATTTATACTTCCATGGTGATAGCAATGCATATATATTTACAAACTACAAATTTAAGGAAGAAAAACTCACTCAAGCGATCATCTTGGCCACATGTCAAACAAGTAGTCTATAAAGGAAAAATATGTGCAGGAAAAAGCCAAACAGATAAAGAATATTTTAATGCAAATTTAATTCTGCATCTAGTGACGACTATATCTGATAAAATGGTGTAGCTATTATCTTTATGCTTCAACTTGGACACAGCTGAATGCATTCTATGGGCAAGAACCATAACCTATTACTAACAAATGTAAATCCGATCCAAAAGAGTTATCAGTGTTTTTTTCACTTCATTGTGCAAACTCTGTATACATTTTTGTTAGCTAGAAACAGAAGTTGAATATTTCAAAGGCTGCCTGTTATGGTATTTGTGAAGAAAAAGCAAAGGTAGGGCAGTAAAAGTGCTGATGTAAGAAATAGATACTTATTTAATTAAAGTAGCACTTCATAAAGACCTAGTACCTGAGCTAATAAAATTTCAAATTCCCCAAAGGCTCAAGCCCTAAAATGCACAACCCCATTTCTCATTAGTAGTTGCATCCACCCTCCAGATTTGGAGTCAGAAAACTGAAGCTCAATTTCAAGTTTTCTCACTTATTAACTTGTGACTGTGCCAAGTCACACAATCCATTTTTTCTTTCCTTTTTTTTTAACTTAGCTTTAGTTTTGAACACTTTATTGTGTTTTAAGTGAAAGTTCACAAAGAACATTAGTTTCTAGTTAATAGTTGATACACAAACTGTGCTGGGACATTGTGGTGACACCTTCAAGGGATCAGCAATCTCTCCCTGATTACCCTATTTACCCAGTTCCTCTCCCACTCTCCCCTCATTTTATTCTTGCGCTGATTCCGTTTTTCGGTCTCTTTAGTGACTTATTCTAAGAGTTGTTTATAGACTACTTTATTATTTTGTTGAAGGATGACACATGAGAGTGGCTTCAGTTCCAAGTTAGAAAGTTGGAATAGACTAAGAGATGAGTTTGAATTTTATTCCACAGTTTTCTCTCAATCTAATTGAGTTGGTAGTTATACTGGATGTCATCTGAGTTCTTCTGAGACCATCTAAGGTCTCAGGTTAGAAGAAGCTCTGGCCCATGTAAGTTATTAGTTTTTGAGACCAAAGATTTCCTGAGCTTTAGATTTTTTTAGTTTTTTTTTTCTGCTGCAGACAATGACACCACTGGTCAACTGGATTTCCAAGACTAAATACTTATGAGAGCAGAAAGCTTCATTTTTATCCCATTAAGCAGTTGGTGGATTTGAGATACTAATTTTGTGGTTAACAGCCTAATGGTATTCCATCAAGGATAAAGCCATCAAGGATCCTTGATTTTACAAAGAGCCATCAAGGATCCTTGATTTTACAGATAGAAGTTCTAGCACCTAGATAATACCCAATACATAAGTGAAGGCTGCTATAGTTATCTTTGAGCCATTATTTTAGCTATAAAATCCCACAAGATATAAATAATTGCTGTGATTACATAAAAAATAGGTCACATAGAAAAAAGAAATTGAGATTATGCTCCTAATTGGTTGTTTTTGACCCAGATTTTATCCAGTTCTTTGAAATCTAATAGTTTCCTAATCATTACTAAAATCAAATTTAAAATAATTCTTTCATGAACTCATTATTATTATCTCCTCACTCACCCCAAACCTATTCTGCCTTATCCCTCAGAAACCATGATGCCAGTTTCTGCCGCTCTAGATTTATCTATAAGGATTTCATATACTGAAAAATACACAATAAAAAGTAACCAAACAAAAATCTAACACCTGAAAGAAAAACAAAACTGAGAAACAGCCCAATCAAAAAAGTAAAAAATATTACAAACTAGATCAAGTTTAAAATGGGTTTGAAAGAGAGTTTCAATGATAAAGTGTTAAATGTTAACCTACCTACAGTTGCCATCATCCATCTAACGATGCACTTTGCTCTTTGCAAGCCTGCTCGGATCTCTGATCTGTGGTCAAAGAAGATTCACTGGAGGCTTAATCCATGTATGGACCCTAAAAATGGATTTGGGGATTTCATGGTTTTCAATATCCTTTCGCAAACCAAATATTCACAGCTTAAGCTCTGATGTCATTGTTATTTTTAATTTTTTAAAAATAATTTTATTGGGGGCTCTTACAGCTATTACAACATTCAATACATCATCTGCATCAAGCACATCAGCACGCATGTTGTCACATTCATTTTTAACCATTTTCCACTTGAGTCCATGGTTGTTGTTGTTTTTGTTCTTTTATTTTACGTTTGCTTCCTGATTATGCTTTGCATAATTTTCTGTATATGAAATCCAGGATAGGTAAATCTATAGAGGCAATAACTGAACTAATAATTACCTAGGGACATGGTAGGAGAAGTTGACAGGAAATGGAGAGCTAACTACAATGAGAATGAAAAGAAAATGTTATGGATTTGATGTATCGATGATTGCACAACTCTCTTAGTGTTATTGAGTGATAAAATTTCATGTCGCATGCATTATGTGCCAGTTAGACTATTTTAAAAGAAAGTTTAATTAATAGTGAAGGAAGGCAACGATATATGCAACCTATGCTAAAATATATACTTAACATGAAATGCTTAAGTAATTGTAGCCAAATACTTTTTCATAAATAGTTATAAATTACTTATTTTCAAATGCACAAACGTAGTCTAAGATGGAAATAATTGGTGAAGTATTTCATTGAATCCTTAAATAGTCCTTCCTATGAGTGATCTCAATTTCATAATGAGTTGACTGCATTTTGGTAATAAAATGTCTAATAAAAATTAGTGGGTGGCTGAGCCCTGGTGGCATAGTGGTTGTGTGCGGGACTGCAGCCCATAGGGTGGACAGTTCAAATCCAGCAGCAGCTCTCCCAGAGCAAGGCTGGGCTTCCTACTCCCACCAGGGCAGTGATGTCACACACACAAAAAAAGATTAAAAAAATTAGCTGGTAAAGATGAAAAAATTACAAAACAGAAACTTCACAAAAATAGACTGTAGCAAATGCTTGATAATCCTTTGAATATTAACATGACATTCTTATTGAAGCAAGAAAAGACTTAACAAGTTACAGCAGTTAATAAGATAGTGTTGTGATAAAGGTTTGCAATTTTATTTCTGCCAGGCTGCTCTAAGTAAGACAGTGAAGATATCAACAAGTCATATTTAAATTACCACACTAAATCAATCCAATATAGAAATAAAACTAGTTAATCACTATTGTTGTAGAGAAATTAAAGTCTTTAATACACCTGTATTTCTTACCAATGGCCAAGACAGTTAAGCATAAAAATGAAGACTATGAGTCTAAAAGATTCATGAAAGTTCTCAAGTCTCATTTTGTAAATTACTAGGTTTGAGAATGAGTAGCAAGCAAGTTCTAACTTTTTTTAAAAATTCACTTCAACAGACAACCAACGAACTACCTAAACTCATTAGCACTAGAAGGAGCTAACATTCATTATTAAACTATGTTCCAGATACTACACTGAATATTTTAGCTGGATTGTTTCTTTATAACCTGGAAATATATCATTAGGTAGGAACAGTCATCATTGCCATTTTACAATAGAAAAATTGTACAACATAAGGTATACAATAGATAGACGAACACCTTGCTAGAATGGCAAAGTTAGTGAATTGCTCTGATACACTGAAACCTGTTGGTGCTGGAATTTTACAGGATTTCTTGGTTTTACTGGGTCTCCCTAGTGCTTTTTTGGACAGCATACAATGTCACCAATTTTCTACCATTCAGCTAAGTATCTTTATCTGAAACATGTTAGCCTTACCCAAGGTCTAGCTCTCACTGAATTTTCTGTTAAAGATTAGAGAATTTAGAACCTAAGTTCAACAAGCTAATATGGTGTATTATTTAAGTCTTATAATATATAAAATATTTTAACTAATAAGACTAAATATTAAACAACAAATTAAACCAGGAAAGCAGAACTATTTTAAAGTCTATCATTTGCCCTTCATGACATGGAATTCAGGTTGTTTCCTTAATATTTCCTGACATTTTCATATACATTCCCTTTTTATATTTTCTCTTGTCTAAATTCTATGTCCATTCCATAAAATTCTATAGAACATTATGCAACATGTTGTGCATATTTTAGGAGCCATTTAAGTGATTTTCCAAAGTAGCTGTGGAAAATGAGCTATTTTCATTTCCTTTCCTGAACATCCTAATATTTATTCCTACTGTTTTACCTAATGTATTTATTTGCAACATTTATCACAGTAAGTGATATCATAATAAGTCATTATATATTTATTTTTGAATCATGTGTTTAATACATGTCTTCAGGCAATACTATATTTTTAATGGAAGCAGAATTTTGCTAAATTAATTTACTCTTATCTTCCACAAGAGAACAACAATTACCTAGATATTTAACTAGGTAGATGAGGAAAGCTGTGCATATTTTAATGCTGGTTTATTGAGATTTTACTTTGTACATGATGAAAGGTCAATATCATAATAAACACAAAAATGGGCAGAACTGCCTGGTTTTGCCAAGACTCATGCTTTCTTTCTTTGACAGGTTGTAGTCTTACCATACCTATATTCCTTTATAGGTGGAAACTATTTTAATTTTCCTTTTCTCACAGTGGCCTGTCTTACAAAGTGTGCCAAGCCAGGTTCTGAAGAGAAGCAAAGCCAGTGACTCTTGTATGTCTTTGGACATAGAGAGACACATATGAAGTGGTGCACAGAGTTGCAGAAAGAGAGAAGGTCACTCCGGGTCTTGTTAAACAGGAAGCAAGGTGACAAAACCAGGGACACATAGGCTGGTGGCTACAGAGTTAGATGAATCCAAAGCTGGCCAAATAGGTCTGACCGATAGATTCTGGGATTGACAGGTATGTGACACAATAGGAGATGGGTGGACCAACCAGTGCTCTCTCTCTTACACAATAAGCCACTCCCAAGGATGTGTCATCAGAGTGCTATGTGCATGCTCCGATCCTACCTTCACTAGAAGTGTCCAGTTGAGATAAACTCTAACCATCGTACACTGGTTTTAGTTTTAGAAGTTTGTATGGTATTATGAAAATTATATATATATATATATATATATATATACACACACATATATATTTATATCCCAAAGCAAATTCACTGCCATCAAGCCAATTTCAAATCATTGTGACCTTTAGGACACAATCATAGTTCCTTCTGGGTTTCTAAGATTTTAAGTCTTTACAGGAGAAAGCCACATCATTCTCACTCAATGCAAGTAGCGGGTTCAAACCACTGATCATATAGTTAGCACTTCAATGTTCTGTTAGTCTAGGTAGACTGGAGAAACACATTCATAAACATGCATATATACATAAGAAAGACTTCTATAGGAAAGGTAATTGTACATTAAGAAAGCATTCCAACCCAGTCCAGTTCAAGCCTGCAACTCTGATATTAGCTTCATGAAACACGTGCCATGACGCTGAATGCAAGACGATCACAAGTCAGATAGGTCGAGCTCCTTTGGATCCAGTGGCGTTGTAAACATCTCAATGTTGGCAGGGGGTTCCAAGTGACTCCTCTGGCTTCAGAGGTCTGTTTGCATCCATGTGGCTTGTCCGGCTCAGGGTACTAGGGTAGTTCCATGTGGCTTCTCCACAGGGATGTCTTGCAGGAAATAAGCCTTGTCAGCAATGGGTCTCCAAGGGAGTGTTGTCAGTAGGAAGTCACCAAGGAAGTGAACTGAAAGAGAGAGTGTCTGCGCCTCCAAGAAGAAATTACCACATTTTCCAGAATTCTTAGGAGAAGGCCACATCCACACAGAGGTCTCATTGGCTATCTCCAGAATGACAGACTAGACTCCACCCCTACCCTCCTAATCCTCAAATTGACACCAGATTAGGTGACTGCCACAGATGTGTAGCCCAGTCTGGCACTTGGGCACTTTCATAGGAATAGATGTTCTAAAAGTGGTGTAGAGTTGGTGATACTCTTGTTTTCATAGAGGGGAGAAAGAATCACCACATGCAGCATCAAAGTCAATTCCTGGGAATCGGGGGGGGGGTGCCTTCACCTTCCAACTTTCTTAATAGCTCTGACACCAACCATCCCTCTTATGACAC
This sequence comes from Nesogale talazaci, assembly GCA_004026705.1. Lineage (NCBI taxonomy): Eukaryota > Metazoa > Chordata > Mammalia > Afrosoricida > Tenrecidae > Nesogale > Nesogale talazaci. The sequence continues at coordinate 38,347 of PVJH01009879.1, read as the reverse complement.
TCGCTGATTCTCTGCTGGGTTCAAAAATGCAAGCAAGGCCCCACAGAACTACAATGATGGGTTTTTATTAAAGGAGTCGAAAGGTTAAAAGTGCTTGCAAACCAAAAAACATTGTCATTGAGTCAGTTCTGACTCCCAAATTGCCTGTCGGACCTGCAGCACGATCCTTGATTTGACTAGCATCTGATTGCCACATGGAGAGTGGGAGTGAACATTTCCTTAGCATTTTTCTAGCCATTTGAGTGTTGTCCCTTGTGAATTGTCTATTCGTGTCCTTTCTAAGATTTTCATCAGATTGTTGTTTTCTTATTGAGGTGTGGCACAATTCTATAGATTTTAGTAAGCAGTCCTTTGTTCATTGTGCCATTGCTATAGATCTCTGCCCCTCAGTCTATGGTCCCTTATTTTACTCTTTTTATGAAGTCTTTTAAAATACATAAGTGTTTTATTATTAAAGGTACAAGTCCTCTATTTTGTTTTTCACTGTGTGTGCTTCCCTTCTTATGTTGGATATTAATATAGCATTACCTAAAACAACTGGAATTGAAAATACCATATGACCCAGCAATACATGACTAAACATAGAACCCCAAAGAAATGAGACTGAACACAAGCAACTTTATCCTCTGCCATGTTCATCTCAGCTAAGCTCTCATTAGCAAGAAGCTGGAAACAGTCACAAGCCCCATCAGGAGTTGAACGAATAAAGAAATTGTGGGACAGTCACACAGTAGACTACCATGCACTCTTACAAAATGCCAGGAAATCATCAGGAAGCATCTCGTGACACGGATAAATGAGTCAATCAGCATTGGAGACATGAGAACACTCATACAGTGCTGGTGGGAGTGCAAGGGATACAGTTGCTTTATAATTTGGTCAGTTTTGCACGAAATCAGATATGAAGGTGAAACTCAAAAGTTCAAACTCACGTCTAGCAAGTTGATTGCGATGAACAGACACCTTATAGGCAGAGAACACCTATTTGTGTTTCTGAGACGATAGATCTTTTCAGGGGCAGAAAGACTTATTTGCCTCCCAGGGATTGACTGATGAGCTTGATCTGCTAACCATGAGGTTAGCAGTCGAATGCATAAACCACGATAGACCCAGAACTATGAATGCAAGGTTGATGATTCGAACAAACCACTACTCAACCAGAAAAAGATGAGACTCCCTGTTCCCATAAAGTTTATAAGCTGCTGTAGCATGTCTGTGAATCAGATTCACTCTATGTCAGGGGGATTTGTTTTTAGTAAGAGATGTATCAACCACATGCAGAGAAAATAAAATAATAATGAATAATCAACATCATAACTATAAGTATAACAGAGGTTTAAAAAATTGTCTTACTCAAATTGGATTCACACTGGCTTTTAAAATAATATAAATAATACAAACTTTAAACTGCAAGCAAGCTCTACATGGGAAATTATTATAATAGTTTTGCTATCCTTTAGGTAAAGCAGATTTTTCTGTGGCCAGTTGACAGTCTTCCAATGTCTCTAGAAGGAAATTGTCACCAGCTACCAGCAAGAAACTATCAATGGATGTGGAAAATTATAATTTTATATTTTTGTCATCTCTCATCTTCCCTCTTTTCTTAAGAGGATGAGATTATAAATGATAAGTATGGAAAAATTAAATAAAAGTTGTTGTAAAGTGTGGAATTGTTGTAAATTATGGAATTTCATAATATGGCTTTTCTGTGCATAATCCCTTTTCTGGTGTATTGTAAATTCTGGTCTCCATGACTGTGGTTGAAATCCCATTTTGGAGGGAGGGTGAATCAAGCTTTCTTTTTTTTTTTTTTCTTAAGGTATGGCTTCTTGAAAGTCAGAAAACTATCCAAACCATTCTCTGCCATATATGAGGGTCATTTGATACAGAGTGAGAAAATTACAATGATCAAGGAATAAAGGCTCCTACTGGGACACGTTTGAGATCTCTGTTTAAAGTGATGGAGGCTGAGATTTTGGACACGAAAGCAGCGATTCTCAAGCTTCCTAATGCTGTGACTCTTTGTAGTTCCTCATGTTGCGGTGACCCTCAACCATAAACTTATTTCATTGACATTTCATAACTATAATTGTGCTACTGCTTTGAATCAGGCTACGCCCGTTTGCGACTGTTTTGAATCTGGCTCATTCGACCTCCAAAGGGGCTTGAGCAATGCTGCACGAGAGGCCGAGATGCAGAGACCATCAACAAAAGCAACAGAGTCACCTGGAGACAGAGAAGGGCTGTTTTCCTGAAACCTGAGACCCAGCAACAGGGAAGAAAACAGCAGGCAGGTTAAGTCAAAGGCCCACCTGGCTCATAGGTTGAGGACCAGAGAGCAAGACTTGACTGCTGGCAAGGAGAGATGCCTATTGCTTACTGATCCTGACTTTTCGTAACCTATTCACTTGCCTCATAGACCCTCCTAATTGTGACCCTTGCCCAGGAGTTTTGTGAGGTCACTCTAACGCATCGTCAAACCCAGGAGCACAATAGAAATTTGTGGTTGTTGTCAGAATAGGGCAAATAATGATGGAAGCTTGCCACGTGTCTGGGCTCTGTCTCATGGAAATATGCATTAAAGTGGTTGGTGTATTATTTACCATACGTTTTGGTTTGTTTGTTTTTTTTTTTGGTCAACTTGGGCAGGTCAGGCTTCTCCCATGGTATGATCAACGAATACTGTCCACTCCATGATGCTATCTTTACAAAACAGCCAAGCAGTTGTGGGGAGAATAGGCCTACTTCATCTCGTCAGAGTCTTGATACGATAGACGGAGGTTCATACAGGGGGGTGGCCTATACTTAGTAAAATTGACTGTGTGGTGCATAGGAGTTATATACTAGGTTGCTAATGACACGGTTTACAGCTTTCCACTCTTGGGAAAAAGACAAGGCCATCTACTCCTGTAAAGAGTTGTAGTCTCAGAAATCTACCCTGCCTCTAGGGTGGCTAAGAGTCAGTATCCATTGTAGGACAGCGCATTTTGGTTTGAGAAGTTTACTCATTCCTGCTGATGGATTAGGATTCTGGATCCAGTTTCCCATTGGCAGAGTGGCTGATCTCACGTTCGGCCCAGCATTTCCCAGCTTGGAGCCTCCTAGCTTTGTCTTCCTACTCTCTGTGCCGCAGCCCCAGGAGTCATATGACACCATCAGCTTCTAGCTGATCCGCACTTGAACCAGACTAGAATTACCCACTTCTACACAGTGTGAGTCATTTCTTGATCTTACACTGTTTCCACATAGAAACACACGCAGTGCCATTGGTGTTCCGTTGCTAGAGAATCTAGCCAAACACAGTTGGTGAAGAGTTGCCTTCACCTTCTGCATTGTGTGAAGGAGGTCCAACATGGTTCCCAAGCCTTTTTTGTCCTAGTACATTATTTATTACAGTTTTTATGATCTAAAATCTATTTTAACTCTATTTTTTAAAAATCAATTTATTGGGGGCTTATACAATGCCTATCACCATCCATCCATACATAAATATTGTCAAGCACATTTGTACATGTGCTGCCATCATTGTTCGGAAAACATTTGCTTTCTATTTGAGCCCTTGACATTAGTTCCTCGTTTTCTCTTCCCTACTCACTCCTCCCTCCCTCATTAACTCTTGATAAATTATAAATTAGTATTATTCTGCTGTAGCTTATACTGCCTGTCATCTCCCTTTGCCCATTACTCAAATGTCCATCCTCCAGAGAGGAGGTTATATGTAGATCTTTGCAATCTGCTCCTCCTCTCCACCCCACTTTCCCTCCACCTTCCCGGTATCACCACTTTTCACCATTTTCACTACTTTGAAAAGACACAAAATTTATTCATACTGCTAAAAATTGGACTTCTCGCTCCTCTGCATTGGGACGTCACACATTCTCCCCAGTTTTCCAGCAACTGTATAGTGCTTGACTTACTCATATGGACAAAGCTTTGGATATTGCATAAGCAAAGGAGTTCAGAATTAGTCTGGGACGAGTTAGACAGGTGGAAACATCACCTTCAGAAGTGTGTAGCTTTAGATAAAGGCTATATTGAGAAACATATTTTTCATAAAATTTTCTGTTTTTACATAGACGTACTTTTTTGACTCAATGTTGTATTAAAAGTGACACAAAAAGAGTGACAGAAAAAATTAGAAATAGGTGATAATGGTTAAACACAGGATAAGCTTAACTGAGCTGTACACTAAGACTAATCAAAAGGTAAAAAATATTACATATATGAGAGAGGATATTTTCAAAAAATTAAAAAGCAGATAAATTTATAAAAAACAAAAAAGCTATTGTTGAGCTAAATAATGGCTATGAAGATAAAAGTAACATTTGGAGTCTGAATGAGAAGCATCTTCCAACCTGCACTTCAAACAGATATATAAAATCATTCATGGAAATTATGTGGTTGTGCATATGTGTGCCTTTAATGATAAGCTTGGTACAAAAGCAGGAATGCTATACATCCTTTTTTCAAAACAACTAAACAATATGAGGATGATCTACTTTTTAATTACATAATTTTTAGAAGTGATCTGGCCAGTGGAATGGATTCATGATTTTAAAAAAAAATTTTTTTTAAGGTAGCATTCTAACTCTTTTGTACTCTACATATATCAGAGTAGAACTATTTCTCAGGGACTTTTTAATGACTTTTTAAAAAACTGGCCTTTCTTTCAAGAGAACTTGGTGTACTTGAACTACCAAATTTTGTTAGCACCCAAGTGCGTTAACTATTTTTTTGGTGCGCTACGCAAAGATTCCAAACTCTTTTTAAGTCAACCAATAATACTACACCATGTTTGAAAATGGCAGGAAACTAAGAAGAAAGGTCATCTACACGTTTCAGTAAAATATTGGGAAAAAAACAGCTAAAGATTCAAGATGATTTCTTTCAGGAGCACCATATAATTTACCACTTGGACAAGGGATTTAACCGATGCTTTAGTGATGACTTGAATTTAATTTACTGGGTTATCCAAGTATTCCTTATGGTGCCCACCAAAGAGTATTGCCAACAAGTAACTGATTCCTGAATCCAAACCAATCAAATAATCTAGAGACTATATTGCAATTGTATACTGTTGGGTAACCTTAAGCAACCCAATGTGGGCTAAATGTTATGATCGGTCTCTAGGTGATGTGTATCATTAAAAATAAAAAAACAACATTTAAACTCATATTTTATATATAATGCCCAGCAGAGAAATGTTAACAAAAGAGAATCATAAGTTACTATGAAGTGTGGGTAGATTTCATTGAAATTTAAATTAGTTACTGACTTTCATAAAAGAAAAGAACAGAGCAAAAAAATGGTGATGGTGTATATTTACTAAACACCACATTATAACACAATTCACTAAGTACTTATGTATTTAAGGACTTTGTTAGTCTTTCAACACCTTATAGCCTCAGTGGTTCCATTGTCTCAAAATCAATCTTCTTATGTCAGTACTTCTGATATGTTTTTGATTTATGAAAAAAGACTATGATTACTATATGAGACTAATCCAAAAGTCAGGCTGACAGTATATTTTTAGTAATTTATATCTATATACACATACTTATTCTATAGAAAAGACTGCATTTTAGAAAATAAAATTCAAAATAAAATTCAACATGTTCCATGAGGGCTGCTACACTATTACATTCAAAGAATAATGAACACAGTTTTGAAAGCATCTTAAAGGTTAGATTTTTTCCCCTTAGGTTTGCTGTTTCCTCATTGCCCCAAGAAATAAGAATAGCACAAAAAATAACTGAGATGAAGCATCAAATACTATCATTCAATGGCAACATCAATACATAGTCTAAGAATATGAAGAAACAGAATTGTTGATGTGATAGCAATAGTGAAACAAAACAGAGAAGGAGCAATAATAAAAACCATTTTGGAAGTGTGAAAAAAGAGTACAACCAAATTCTGGTCATTTGCTATGATTGACAGCTTACCTTCAGATGGATGTTTGAAATCTGGACAGGAAGGCAGCGTTGAGTAAGAGTTGTATTGTCTCCACCACACCAGTCTGCAGAAAAGCAGATACATTATATAAATGGAAGAAGGAAGAGAGGACATTTTTTCCTTCTATCAAATTAGTCACCGAAAATTTTATGAATAGCAGCAGAGCATTGTCTGATATAGTGCCAGAAAAAGAGCTTCTTATGTCAGTAGACACTCAAAATATGAATGAGAAAGAGCTGCTTCCTCAAAGTTGAGTTCACTTTACTGATATTAATGGAACAAAGCTTTTAGGGTTTCATTTGCTGATGTGACATAACTCAAAATGAGAAGAAAGCACAGTGAACATCCATAATTGGAATATATGTAGTATGAAGTAAGAATTTAGAAAAATTAGATTTGTCAAAGTTGAAGTAGAATTCATAATATCACTATCTCTGGCTCAAACACAATGTGGCTTAATATTCCAGGATGACAATTGAAGAGGAATGATGTTCTATTCAAAAGAACATTTGAAAACTGATCTTAAAGCACAGTGTTGTCTGTTAGATAGGTGTCTCTTATCTGAGAAGATAATATGCATATCCCTATGAGAAAAGAACAGTCAATATGACTATATTCAAATATGCACAACAACCACTAAAGCTCACTTTGAAGATATTGAAGAATTCTGCCAGTGTTTCAGTCTGCAACAGGTCACCCATGCATTGATAATAATTGGTGAATGAAATGCCAAAGTTAAAAGCAAAGAGGAAGGAATAGAAGTTGAGAAAATACCCTGGGCAAAAGAAATGAACTTAATGAGGTCAATGGTGGGAATGGAAAGATACAATAGAAAGCTGCAACCAAAGCAAATGTCAGAAGATACTCTGAAGCTTGCTCTAGAACATGGAATAGCTACAGTAATTTGAAGAAAAGAGCTAAACAGAAAAATGTCAAAGTGTAACTCAAGAAGACATATTAAAGTATTATAATTACATGTTCAAAGATCGGGAATTAGGACAAAGGAAGGAAATAATAAGCTGAACACTTCTCAAGGTAAAAGAACTGAAAAGAAAGCATCAAGTTTGGAGGTGCAATGTTCAAATACTCTATAAGCAAAAACCAAATGATGCAGGAAGTATTAAATGGAGATTAAAAAAAGCACAGAATCACACTACCGAAAAGAATTCATCATTTTGGAGATTTGTTTGTTGTTTTTTGGTAACAATAAATATGCATCTATTCAGACACATTTAAATAATAATCCTGGTTTTAAAGTGATTTATGCTCCCTCCAGAGAAGACTAGAAACTCTCTATCAGACTTGGTCACTGAAGGGACTTATGTCTAACAGTATCTGGGGCATATGGCTATTTTTGCTATTGTTATTAGCTGTTTTCAAGTCAATAGTGATTCATAGTGACTTTATGCACAATGGGTAAGATCCTTATGATCTTCAGGATTTTCATATTTCCAGAGATCTATTTTTTGAAATTTTTGCTCCTAGCTTGTCTTCAAATGGAAATTCTTATGAACCCTGTTCATCACAGCCATACCTATCCTCCACTTACAAATAGACAGTGATGCACTTCAGGTTCATTGGCTGGGAATAAAAGTTAAAGTTCCTGCATCAAAGGAGAGCATTCCACCTCTAAACTACCACTTCCACTATATAGTACATGAGAAATATTGAATATTTGTTGAATGGAATATAGCTTATATCTCTATAAAGACTACTGCTTCATTCTTATGGTAGCGTATACCACATGATTTCATACTTCTTTTGTTAGATCTTACTTTAAAGCCTACTGATTAGATTTCAGAACTAATGCACAATGGCAATATTCCCTACCATTCATCATTTTTTCTATCATATATAATGAAGTACAAGGTTATCAGTTCTATGATTGTTACATGTTCTTCTCACCTCTCAACTCCAATGTCTTTACCATAAAGCTTACTTTTTCACACAAATGAAGCTTGCTTTATATTTGTTGCTCAATTTACCTTGATTACTTTCACACCAATTCTAAATGTTTTTGTAACTATCAAAATTACCTTATAACCTTTTGTTTTGAACCTTTGTCCTGGGATGACTTGCAACATGATAAATATTTAAACAAATAAATATGCCTTCAAAATCTTTGAGTCGTCATTTGTATCAAGTTATGCCAGACTAAACACATGAATTGGTTACACTAGCCTTGGATAAAGAGAAGACAAAAACAAATTAATATAAGCCTTAATTCAGTTTTTTTAAAAAAAATAAAGATAGGAAAACTAACTAGAAATAAGGCACCACTTGCATATTAATAGAACTGCATTATATAAAGTTGAATAGTGTTTTTGTTGTTATTTGCTTTCATTAATAATGAATTTCAAGTTTACCTAGTTCTTTAAAGAGCAAAAGTATTGACAATAGAATGTAAATAACATCCTCATGAACATAAGTGTTCCAATAAATGATGCTATTTGAAAAATGAACTCATTTATAGTGTTAGCTCATTCGTTTGAATTGCCTCTTAATTCTCTTTTTTTTAATCACAAACAGGTGAGTGTTACTTTTGATCCAGAAATAACTACGTGTTTAACTTTGTTTTCTAAAATTTCATTATCTGGACCCATTGAAATAATTGCAAGGCAGGGATTAAGAACATCCATGGAGATGCCCAAGTCATCTTCCTTATTTCCTTCTCTTACCATAAAAACTTCCATCAGTACAATCAAAAGTCTTGGCTATGTGTGGGACCACTATGCCATTTGAACTCTGTATTTTCCTATGGAACAGGGGTAGGGAATCTTTTCACCATTTAAACTTGATTTAGGTATTTATGACATCATTTTTAGGCTGTGTCTGTTAAACATTTAATTAACTCACCCCTTTTAAGCTGGCTAGACTGCTTCTCTGTGATATGTGTGTGATGTCAGCTAATATTGAGGAGTGCACAGGTCTTTGAAGGCCCATGGTTTGTATATTTCTCACCCCTGCTAGAAGATAGACACTGGAAGATACCTGTTTGGGACTAGAAAGTAAGATGGGACATGTGGAAATGGGAAATGTTGCATCTCTGGATGATGGAAAATATAGGCTTCCTTTGAGCACCTCCCTTGGGAAGAGTTGTGGGTGAAGGAAATCCAGAGAGGTGATTGGAAAGAATAGAGGGTAATACACTCTCCTGCTTTCCCTAGTTTAAGGGTAAGTTGGGTTGGGAGCAGTATCAACTCCATTGTATGAGATTATTTCACGTACCGTCAAAACATTCTAAAAATAGGTATTTGAGAGTGTCCTGAAATCTCTGAAACAATTTTGACATATGCGAGGTATAGCTTGCTTCAATGCATTATTTTTTCTTGAGAAGCAGAACTTCTCTATAGTAGCTACTCCAAAGTTAGTTAGTAAATTCTAGAAATAACAGCAAAACGCTATACTTGTATGTTTCTAGGCACAGTATAACTTATTAAAGTCTACTAAAAATAAAGCTGCAATTCGAAGGTGAACAAATGGCCATCTAGCACAGAAGCTGCAAAGCCCATATGGTCATGAGGGATGGAAGGGAGCAGATATCAAACATCAGAGGACAAGAATCACATCACTATGGATGAGGGGGAGAACAGGGTGGGGACACAAGGTCCACTTGTGGGCAATTGAACACTACCAAGTATTGGGGAGGAGACAGGCCAGTCAGTGTGCAGTGAGGTGGTGATGAAGCATGCAACTTTCCTCTCATTCCAGAAGGCTTCCTCCCAGCCACTATCAAGCTCCCAATTCTTACAAATCCAGATGGACCAGAGGAGGTACACTGGTAGAGACGGGAACTGGAAAAATGGGGAGCTCAGGACAGATGAACCCGTTGGGGCCAGTAGTGAGAGTGGAGTAACCGGATGGGTGGAGAGAAAGTGGGGTAGCGAGGGGGACCCAATGACAATAGTGACCAGATTTTAACATTGGTAAAGCGGGTCACCATTTATGGGGGTGGTGGTGGTGGTGATTTTTTTTTAAAACACTGGGACTTTTTTAAAATGCCACGGGACGTGGGAAAAATTGTTTGAAATCGGGATTCTCCTGCCAAAAGCGGGACATCTGGTCACTTTAATACACATAATCGCCTATCTGGAGGATGGTCATCAAAGGAAGGTGGTGAGTGGGGGAAAGACGCCAGACAGTGTAATATATGACAAAACACAAATAATTTATAAAGTATTGAGGGTTAGTGGGGGAGGGGGAACAAGGTCGGAGGGGAAAGGATGAGGTGATATCAAGGGCTCCAGCGGAAAAGCAGAGAGTTGGAGAATGATGATGGCAGCAGGCATGTGAAGGTGATTGGCCCGGCTTATGTATTATGTACTGTGAAGAGCAATGGATAAACCTCCAATAAAATGATTTAAAAATAAAATAAACCTGCAGTAAATATTAATAAAATTGATGTTATGTAGTTAGTCCTACATAAATTATTGATGCTCTTTGATGGATCTACTGGGTATATAAATCTGTATTTGAGTACTGAAGCCACTAGCTTACTAGCCTACAAAAATAGTTACTATTCTAGGTTGGAGGCTGGAGTTCACCTACAGATGTTTGAAAGGAAAGGATGACCCCGCAATATAATTCTAAATATAACCACTCTTGAAAGGTTTATATTGAGTCACCATGACTCGAAATCAATGTTTTGGGGTTTTAAATATATTTTAATTGGGGTTTCATGATTTATAATTTATAATGATGTCACATTCTGATAAACTTATAGTAAAAAACATTATCTAGGAACAAATCAGCTACTTTTAATGCACATTATAACAAATTAACTATTTTAGACAACCATACAATGATAAGGGAGGGAAATCAAATCAGATGACGCATGACATATAGGCTTCCCTCAAATGACCAGGTTTCGAAAGGCTCTAGTATCAATATGAAAAAACAGAAGAAATGGGGAGATTTACATTATTTTAACCCTTCTCAACGTGGGAAACTGGGAAACAGGGTTCCATAGTCTCCAAAGGTGCCAGTAACCCCATTTGGATCCCTGCCATATTTTGTAAAATTGCCATACTCTCTCTTTCACTGAGTGGTGTCTAAAAGAGCAGCATTCAGCTCTAAAAGATCTCAAGAATCAGTTTCCCTCCAAGATGACTTACACTGTCAAGAAGCAGTTTCAAAAACAATACGTACATATGATGAAGTCCCCTAAGCTCAGATACTCTACCTGACTATTCTAGAGTCAGGAAAATGTGTCAGAGCAGGACTCCAAGCACAGCTGGTCTTCGAGGATGTCTCTACATTGGTTCAACTTCCCTGTCTCGATATGGCAACTTTCCACAGAAGTTCTCAAGTGTGATGACTCTTGTCCGTTACTGCTAATCATTTCTATGATTGCTAGGGACAACAGGGAGAAAGTAACTTCCTGAAGGCATCCTTATGGCTGGCATGCTCTTCTTACCTCTAGAAAATTGCTCTAAAGACATGTTCATGTTGTTTGTATGCATGCATTTTTGTTTTAATCAAATGAAGAAATTCCTCACACCATTTGTTAATTCTCACTCTACCTCCAGAAGATATTTAACAATAGGTTTCCAGGTGAGAGCTATACATAAACTAGAATATGCCACATCTTTTATGATACATTTTGATTAATATATTTATTTAAAATAATTCTTAAGTCAAAAGAAGGCAGCAAGACCAGTTGTGCTTTGCAGGGTAATCCTGGCTTCAAGCTAGCCCTTGTCTCACTGTCATGTAAGCATCGGATGGCTACTTGCAAGGTTGGTTGATTAAACCTACCAGCCACTGTTCAGGAAAAAGATGTCTGTCTTACTCCATGAAGATTTACAGTCTCATAAACCCTGTGTATGTTTGGTATGAATCAGGATCCACTCAATGACCATGGGTTTGGTTTGGGTTGGTATTATACATTTGTATATGACCCTCATTAAAACAACAACAAGACAAACCCAATAATTTAAAAAATATGCAACAAAGCCACATGGAAGAAGCACATCTGATTCTGTATGATCATGAGGAGTTGAAGGAATCAGGTATCACGCATCAAAGAACATAAAATGATATCATGTGCTCACCTTCCCAATATGATTTCTGAAGACAAAGGGTGCATAAGCAAAATTGGTGATGAAAGTTGATGGTTCCTGCCTATCAAAAGATCTAACATCTGCGTGAAAGGCTTGAAAGTAAGTGCGGCCATCTAGCTCAGAAACAGCAAAGCCCACATGGAAGAAGCACATCAGCCTGTGTAATCACAAGGTGTTAAAGGGATCAGATATCATATATAAAAGAACAAAAAATCAAACCATGCAAATGAGAGGGATTGCAGATTTGGAACTCTTGACTCATATGGATGCAACCCTTACAGAAGGGTTGCAGTGAGGAGATAAGTCAGTCAGGGTGCACTGTAGCAAAAATGAGACATACAAATTTCCTCTAGTTCCTAATTGCCTCCCTCCCCTTGCACCATCATGATCCCAATTCTACCTTACAAATCCAGTTATAGCAGAGGATGTACACTGGTGAAGATGGGAACTGGAAACACAGAGAATCCAGGACAGATGATCCCTTTAGGACCAATAGTGAGAGTGGTGATATCGGGAGGGTAGAGGGAAGATGGGGTAGAAAGGGGGAAACTGATTATAAGTATCTGCAAATAACCTCCTACCTGGTGGATGAACAACTGAAAAATGGGTGAAGGAAGACATTGTAAAGTGTAAGATATGACAAAATAATAATAATTTATAAATCATCAAGGGTTCATGAGGGAGTGGGGGGCAGGGAGAATGGGGAAACAATGAGGATCTTATACCAAGGGCTCAAGTAGAAAGCAAATGTTTTGAGAATGATGAGGGTAACATATGTACAAATGTGTTTGACACAATGGATGGATGTATGGACTGTGATAAGAGTTGTAAGGACCCCCAATAAAATGATTTAAAAATGCATTTGGCTTTTTTTTTCAAAGAGAATATGAAGATGAAGCTATTGTTGCATGGTGCCATCGGGTTGGCTTCCATGCATAGCAAACCTAGGCGAAACAGAAGGAAACACTGCCCAGTCTTGTGCCATTCTCCCACTTGTTCCTTTGCCTGATCACATCATTGCAGCCACTGTGTCCATCCAACTCATCTAGGGTCTTGCTCTTTCTCACCAGCTTTACACTTTGCCAGTGAGCCATGGTGGTGTTGAGGTTACATGCTGGCTTGTGATCTGCATGGTGGGCAGTTTGAAAGCACTAGCAGCTTCTTGGGAGAAACATTGGGCTTCCTCTGTCATCAGTAGTTCCAGTCTCAGAAACGCAGAGGGGTTGCTATGACTTGGCATTGGCTTGAAGCAGGGAGTAGGAATACCCCTCACTTTGCAAAACATGGTATTCTTCCTCCAGGGACTGGTCTCCTGACAATATGGCCAAATGATGTACATCTTGCTTCTAAGGAACACCCTGGCCTTCCTTCTTCCAACAGAGATTGGTTTGTCCTTTGAGCCACTCATGCTACTTCCAATATTCTTCTCCAGCACCAAAACTTCAGTGCATCATTTCTTCTACATCTTCCTTGCTCAGTGTCCAATCTTCACACGCATCGGATACAGCACAGAATACTGTGGGTTCGGCCATGTCCACCTTAGTCATCGATGTAACATCCTGGCACTTCAATACTCTAAAGGCAATAGGCTTTCAATCTCTTGACTGCTGCTCTCGTGAGCATTGATGTGGATCCAAGAAAGATAAAATCCTAAAAAATGTCACTCTTTTCTCCATTTATCCTGATTTATCCATTGGTCTAATTGTGAGGAATTTGAGTCCTATTTACATTGAGTTGTAATCCATACTGATGGCTACAATCCTCGATCTTCCTCAGCACATGCTTCTACTCCTCCCAACTTTCAGCAAGCAAGGTTGTGCCCAATCATTTGAAGGTTTTTTGCAGCAGGCTCTCTTTACCATCAGCAAATGAGGATTTCAAAAGCTCCTCTCCCACTTGCCTTACTGGATTTATGTCACCAAAGTTGATTCCTTTCCTAGAAATCATCTCCTCTTCAGTCACATTTTGAGAGCCCTCAGATGTGAAAGGGATCATTATAATGATTTCGATCCTGACTTTCAGTTCTGGCTAGACTGGTGCATGTGTACTGGTACAGATAAGAGCATACGACATGCAGAATCCAGGTAAAATGAACCCCTTAGGAACAGAATTGCGAGTAGATACCAGGTGGGGAGGGAAGGGGAACTTATCACAATAATCAATGCATAACCCACCCCCAAGGAGGATGAACAACAAACATCGGGGAAGAGATACAGCAATCGGTGAAAGACACAAAAACAATAATAATTTATAATTTATCAAGGGGTCACGAGGGTGGGGTGGAGAGAAGAGGAGCTGATACCAATGGTTCAAACAGAAAGTCAATGTCTAGAAAAATATGTTGGCAACATATATATAGATATATTTGATACAATTGATGTAGGAAATATTATAAGAATCCCAATAAAATGATTTAAAAAAAGAGCGGTGGTGTTATGCATTTCCACCTATTTTTAAATGGAACTCTTCTGGAACTACTCAAAATACTTCATAGTGCAAATTTTTAAATGTTTGAGTTCTGAGTTCTTCCTCACAGATATGCACATCTATGAATGTCTTTTTTTCTGGCTTCAATAATTCATTTGTGGCTATGTTTTATAATACTGCTTAATTAGGAAATAATTTTTATTAAAACCCATAAAAAACAACCCACAAAATGTTGCAAGGCTGTGCATGACTAATTGCTTAAACAAGGGCTATAAACAATAAGGTTCAGGAAAACAAGAGGCTAATCATTTAGCAATTGTGAGTTACAGGATCATTCCCCAGCTGAATAGAACAATCTCTGTCTGGGAATAAAGAAATTATCACATTTTTCCATCTGATAATGTCTCTACACATATATGATTCTCAGTTATATGATTATCACTAAATAGAATCCACTAACATTTGCCAAAAGTATTCTGTCTCGAATTTTAATGTATTTTTCACTTCAAAATCAACTTAGCAAATGATATCTAAGTTTATCCTCACATATGTAAAACGTTTATGCAAGGAAAATATTTCATATTACCCAATGCTATATTTGGGATATTGTAATGAGACAATTAATAACTGTTTCACTAAATATTGGTTTTTGCCTATGAAATAAAAAAGTGAAATGTCTTTAGCCACATGATGAATGTAATGGAACTAGTCATATTTATATGTGATAAGTTGTTATAGCAAAATTCTCCTCTGGCATCATGATCAAAGACCTAGCATTAAAAGGGAAAAAAACCATCATCTAGAGCATATCAAAAAGTTCAAAATACCAAGTCTTGAATTGTCATATTGGAAGACTGTATGAATGATGCAAGAAGCAGCAAAACAAGATGAAAAGAATACACAGAGTCACTGTGCCCCAAAGAACAAGTTGAAATTCAACCATTTCAAGAGGTTATTATTAAATGTTCAAGAAACCAATGGCACTGAAGGAAAAAATGAAAGCTGAACTAAAGACATTCACCCTAAACAAGGCTCCACAAATTTATGGAATGACAACTAAAATATTTAAACATGCTGATGAAGACATGGAAGCACTCAGTTGTTTATGCCAAGAAATTTGGAAGACAACTACCTATAACAATATAATGGTTTTACAGAACTTTCCAGAACTTGTCACATGTCAGAAAAATTTTGCTGAAGATCGTTCATCAATGGTTAAAGTGGTACATTCAACTGTATGAATCATAACAAACTTTGGAGGGCCTTGAGAATAATGGAAATTACTGAACACCTCATTGTGTTCACGCAGAACTAGTACATCTATTAAGAGGCAGTTGTGGGGACAGAATAAGAGAAAACCACATGACTTAAAACAAGGAAAAGTGTGCATCAAGGTTGTATTCTCTTACCATACTTATTTGACTCTTTTTTTCTTTTTCAGTGATTTTATTGAGGGCTTTTACAGCTCTTTTAACATTCAATACATCATTTGTATCAAGCATATTTGTACACATGTTGTCATCTTCATTTCCAAGTATTTTCTACTTGAGCCCTTGGTATAAGCTACTCTTTCCTCCTTCTTTTTTAATATAAATCATTTTACTGGGGCTCAAACAACTCCCATCACGATCTATACATACATCAATTGTATGCAGGTCACATTTGCACAATTGTCATCATCAACATACTCAAAATATCATCCCTCCACTTAGGCCTCCAGTACCAGTACCCCATATTTCCCTCTCCTTTCCCCCTCCCCCATGAACCCTTAATAATTTACAAATTGTTTTTTTTCCATATCCATACACTATCCAATGTGTCTCTTGACTTACTTCCCTGTTGTCCATATCCCAGAGAGGAGGTTATACGTAGGTCCCTGAAATTGGTCCCCTTTTCTATTCCATACTTATTTGATTCTTAGGCTGAGCAAAAAAAAATCAGAATATTGGACTATATAAAGAAGAATATGGTATCAGTATTATAAGAAGGCTTATTAATCTGTAACATTTAGATAACAAACCTTGCGTTCTGAAAGTGAGTAGAACTTGAAGCACTTGCTGATGAAGTTCATGGACTGCAGCCTTCGGTACAGATTTCACCTCAGTGTAAAAGAAAACCCAAATCCTCTGATTTACCACTAGATAGCACTGTGATAAATAGAGACAAGTTTGAAATTGCCCAGAACTGTGAATTACTTGGCTCCACAATCAATGCTCATGGAAGCAGCTGTCAAGAGGCCAAAGGAAGCACTGCATTTGGTATATCTGTTGCACAAGACCTCTTTTAAGTACTCAAAGTCAATGGTGTTACCTTGAAGATGAAGGTGTGCCTGAGCTAAGTCATGTTTTCTTCAATTATCTCACAGGCATGTCAAAATTAGACATGGTTTAAGGAAGACTGAAGGCGATGCGATGCATTTGAATTACGTTGATGGGCAAATAAGTGAAAATATCATGGACAATCCCAAGAACAAACAGATCTGTCTCAGAAGTACAGCCAGCATGCTCCTGACATGCCAGGATGGCGAGACTTTGCCTCACAGACTGTGGGCATGCTATCTTTAGAGGGTGGTCTATGGAAAAGGACATCATACCCTATATACTCATGTATAAGTCAGATTTTCCAGCACATTTTAATGCAGTTTTGGTGGAGAAATCAGGTGCTTTGCTGTTATTTGGGTTGGCTTATACTCGAGTATATACGGTAATTGATAAAGTGGTGGGACTATAAATAAGACCTTTGGCAAGATGGATTGACATGGCAGCTGTCATAATGGGCTCACATATAACAACGGCGTGGATGAGGTGAGACCAAGTGGTGTTTCCTTCTGTTATAATACATGTGGGAACAACTTGACAGCATCACCATCAAAATCACAAAATCACCGTCCAAGCTGCGTTTCATAGGTACATTTTTTTACACTCCCAAGCCTTTGGGAGTCAATAGCTTGAGTCAAGTCAGAGAATCAATTTATTATAAAATTGAGTGGTAATAATTTACAAGTGAAAATTCACAAATTACACAAGCAAACAAATTTAGGTACCACAAAATGAGTCAACAATTACTTGGATAGCTCTTTATTTCTTTGCAAAGATATAACTCTCCAAATGTATACAGGAATGCATTTCTATCTTCTTTTCAACTAATTAAAGGTGTAAAAATAATAGAGGAGGTGACTGAGCCCCAGTGGCGTAGTGTTTGAGTGCGGGAATGCAGCCCACTGGCTTGGGGGTTCAAATCCAGAAGTAGCTCTCCAGGAGCAAGGCTTGGCCTCCCACTCCCACCAGAGGGCAGTGATGGCCCTCCCAAAAATAACAGAGCATTATTGAACAAATCCTGAACTCCAAAAAGAAAAGTATGTTTCTGACAAATCCTGCTAATTGAGGTGTATTTCAAGCTTAGCCTGTGTAGTGTCTTTTTCAGTTAAAAACACACCACAGAAGAAATATTAGGTTACTTTTCAGTAGGGCTCTGTCAAAACAATGAAGAAATCCAATCATTTAGCTTTGCAAAATCTAGAAATATAAATAAAATGAGATACAATTATGCAGTCTTGGGCATTGTGTTTTCATCACACTTTCAATGTTTCTCATAACTTGTGAAATATTTTGTCAGTTTGGAGCAGAAGTTTTAAAAAAATCTTAAGTTTTTTCATCTCTGGAGATTTCAAACCCAACTCTGATGCCCAAGGATGGCATTTCATAATTTTAGAGGTCCTTAAAAATAATCTCAAGCAAAATGTGTTATATTGACCTGTTAGTTAAAATATAAATTAATTTTTCCTGATTTACATATTTAGCTTTTATTTGTGTGGCAATCACAATGGGATAGTTTAGCCAGATGTTCTCACTTTATTTCAGAATGTACTTCTTTAATAAAACATTAGAAAGGAAGCAAACTTAATTTTGTAACATGGGGAGTGATCTGTTTCTATGTTAGAGCATAACCTTCATCAAACCTTCAAACAAATGACTTTCCTCTCAACCCTTGAAGCACCTATATCGTTAATTTACCTCTCAATTCCATTGTACAACTGTTCTTTCTCAATATTTCTTATTTTTCCCTAAATTTCTTAGTCACTTAGAAAAATATGTTTTACATAAACAAAAACCATGGTGACTTCTATTAAAGAGGGATAAATTGAAGATTAGTAGCAAGGAAACAGATCAGATTCATTATCATCTCCACACAAAAATGACAAGAATACTCATTTGTTCCATAAAGCTTGTGGAAAAGAAAAGAATCTTGCAAAAAGCAGCAGATGGCAGTTTGGTCCTAATTTGACACGAGTTCCTGACAGGGCCCTGTCCTTTTAGCCCCAGTTAACTATCAAGAAGTTGCTATAAAGCTAAAGATACCACAGCTGATCATATAATTCCTGTGCTTTTCTACAAGCTCTGGCTGTGTAATATGCATTAAATTAGAAAAAATAAATCAATACTAATTGCGAAGAGTCTGCTCAGGGCTAAGGAGGTAACCAGGAGGCAATCTTGAACTCTGACGGGTTTTACAGCCAAAAATCACACGAGGAGCCCGTGGGGGAAAAAAAATCACAAATGCTTAGTTTTAATTTCAGAGACTTCAAACAGCACAAGACAAAATAAATAAACACAGCAAGAAAATAGTATGTGTGCAGTCAGTGCCCCATTTTCTCCGGTTTTCAATTTCAATAGCTGCTCAATTGCAAGGCGCTCAAGTCCTGGGTCTAGTCCCAGCCAAGGGTCCCCAGAGTGGTGGCACCTCTACCGCACTCTGGATCGGAAACGTGAACAACTCAGCAACTCTACATTCAATCACACAGGGAAGACCACACATCCATTTATTTTCTCAGTAAGCATATCATTAGACCAAAGCAACTGGTGTTTTTTTTTTTTCAGAATTAAATTAGAGAAAAAAAGAAATAATATACCCTTTGGCCCATAGAATAGTCATTTTCCTTTAGAAATAAGACAGTCTACTTTCCACTCTGCAGAAATTAAAAACAGAATGTTCTATTGACTGCCCTGGGGGAAAAGTGACAAGAGAATGAAAACCTGTAGTGTGGTATAAGGAAAACAAGTAGAACAACAGTCATCTATCTGAATATCCAGGATATATAAGTAAACTCTAAATTCTAAACTGTTTTCACAACCCGACTCTTCACCTTTGAAGAAAAAGGGAATGTGCTGTATTCTCCCCCCACCCTCACATTCTGTCTGCTTTGTAAACATTAATTAATTAATCCCGATAATACCCTTGTGACTGTGAATAGGTATTTTCCCTCTGTGTTCTACAAATGAGAAAACCACAGTACTAATTATGCACATTTATAGAGCTCTTTTTACCTTAGGGTTTCAGGGTGCTTTATGATTTTTAAATTACTAGACAGACATTAATCATTACAATACCTCTGTGAGGTTGGTATAACCACCATTACAAGTATGATTGGAAATTTTAAAATGAAAGAAGAATTTTACTATGCATCTTTATTCTTCTTAAACATACCCTTATATAATAGAATCATCCAGGCTTGGTGATATTACCTACAATAACAATGAGATAATATTCTGAAATCAAAAGATGTTGTGGATGTGTTTCCTCTTTCTTTTTTCTATTAAAGACATCCCAAACTGCATCATGTTATAGCATAGAATTTTCAGATCAACAGAAAGGGGATCAAAGAAGAGATCATTGAAGGGAAGGAGAATGATGAAGTAGACAGTTTTTCATCCAAGAAATATCCGCTGAGTTCTCCCGAAGAGGCAGTGATGGATTTAGGAACACGAAATTCAAAAAGACACAAAACACAAAGCTTACATTCCTAGAGGGAATAAAGGCCAACATTTTTCTGTAATCATTAAAATCATTTTAGTTGAAATCTAAATATATAACAAGCAAATCTACCAGGGTAAGGAAACAAAGAGTGAGTATAGGCTCAGTGGCCCCTCACAACAGTCAAGCATAGTCACCCTTCCATTAGTAGACTAGTACTGTTAACAGCATATCCGGAGTTACAACCAGGTGTCTTTAAGATGTTGTAGGTCAGTGAGAAAATGTGTTATCAAGTTATCAGTCAATTGTACCTTGAGGCAAGAACCATGCCAGCAGTCAGAAGCTAGCAGCCCCTCTGTGGGAATAAGAGGCGGCTCTCTCCTCCTGTAAAGATTCTAGTCTCAGAAGCCCCAGGCCCATGTTTGCTCCATCTCAGAGGAGGGTGCCGGACTGTGGGGCAGGATTGACTCAATGGCAGTGGTATTGGGTTGACACAAGAGGAGGCAACCTGGAGAAACAGTCAGCCGGTAACCGAAAGGTCAGTAGCATGCGCTTTTTAGATACTCTGTTTCAGAAAGTTGTGGCAATCTCTCTCTCTCAAGATTTACAGCCTTAGAAGTCTTGTGAGATAGACAATACAATTGTGTCCTATAGGGTCACTATGTCTCAACGGTAGCAGGTTTGGGTTAGTGCATGAAGATTCTGCAGGTCTTTCAACGACTTAAAATGTACACCAAAAGTAAGCGAAGGGGGTACCTGTTGAAGAATTCCCTTCAAATAGGGGTTCATTCAATCATCTCAGTGTGGCATATAAAAAGCATCTAAGAGCAATCTTTAGTAGGACACGAGCAACCAGTGGACTAGTTGTACAAGAGGGCTTCAGAAAGTTTGTGGAAAAAAAATCTGTTTCATTTAACTCCATTTTTCTATGAACTTCCATAAACCCTCTCATATTTAATTGCGCCAAGTTCATTGAACTCTAATTCAAGTTCTAAGGTTCACTGAATTTTGCCAATTCTTCTGTCAGCAGCCATTGGGCTGACAACGCCCAGAAATGATTTTTATATTACTCAGGTATGCATTTGTAGAGACAATTCAAAAAAGCCAGCAAGGGAATCATTCCATTCATTCCAGCTGAGGCCCTCAATAATAATACAAAAATAATCTTTTCCATTCTGTACTCAAACATGGAAATTTCAATCCACAAATATTTTAGAGCATAAATTATTTTTAAAAAGCTAATGGAAAAACAAAGTGCTGACCCCATGAGATAGCATCACGAATGCGTTTGGTCCTCCTCAGATATATTCCGGCTCTCCTTATATGCAAATATAAATTGGCTAAGAGTGCTGAGCACCTTCATCTTCAGTATGAAAGAATGCATGCACTTTGCTTAATTCTGCTTTATGGCTGCACCGTTTTTTTACTAGTTTGCATCAAATTTCTGTGCATGAAGTTTAAAAGCACGTGTAAATATAACCGTATGAAGGCCTTCACAAAGTTTGCAAGAAATTGGAATTAAAGGGTGATAGAATTTTTTTTCATGCACTTTTTGAACCCCCATTTCCTTAGACACATGTACTTGTAGATTTTTATAATACTTTTCAGTATTTGTACCCATTTTAAGATCTCTAGGTGGCACAAACTGTTTCTATTTTCCATATAATTAATTAGCTAATATGACCCTTCTAGCCACAGCCTTTCATTTTTCTGAGAGACTGTAAATCCTAACCTCCATATGCATGGCTAATTTCTGTGTTAAAACAAGAACTAACTTTCTATCCTAAGATGTTCCCTGACAGAGACTAGACATTGCCAACTTTGGTAAGCACTCTCTTGCTCTGCATTCTGCATCTGGCTTGCCTCTGGTTCTTGAGAATTGAGTTTCCATGCTGCCCCGACTGGATTCATCAGCTTTCATGGTCTTGTAAATAAGGGGGATCTTTCATAACACATACTGGAATTTCAGCTTTGGTACTGAATTCTCTCACACCACCTAAGCCATTTTCTTGACAGTTTATAAGTTTGGTGAGACTTCGCAGTGGGTGACAGAAGCCTCAGATGACTAAGGAGAGGAAGCATCAGGGCTGATAACATGAATAATGGGGTGGTGTCACAGTTTAGAATAGGAGACCATTTGGGACATTTACAACCACCACCTCAGTGGGTCAAACACTCGCTGTCTTCAAGTCAATTCTGATTCATAAGAAACTATGGCAGGTTTTCTGGGGCTGTCAATCTTTGCAGAAGCAGATAACATCATTATCCTCCCATCACTGGGACCAGTCTTCCTGAAAGACTTATTGATGACAGCACTTAACTATTACCTTAAATACTGGCTGTTTAAATCTGTCCATGGTGCCAAGGAAGAAAGGCCTGGCAAGTTTCTTTTTCCATTAGGAGTAAGCCATAGGAACCCCATGAAGTAAGTCGACTCTCTGGCACATGGGTTGACATGACTCAGAACCGACACCACAGTTAGGGGCATTTTGTTAGTGTGTTTGTTGTCTGTCAGCACAACTAATCTATTTAAAGCCATAGCAGTAATGTTGGACTCATTCTCCTTTTACAACGATTTAATTATTTGAACTGTATTTCACTCAGAGATCACCTTGGATCTAAGTGTAGCCTTGTTTTCAGTGAGAGGCAGTGTTATTTTTGGATAACCCATTTGTTACTTACACCCTGGTTTGATCTACTGCTTTCACAGCTTGAATAAGAGTAAACTGTTCTCTCAGCAGTGAACCAAAACAATAAATAAATAAAGCAACTGATAGCCAAAAGTAATAGGTTTCTATTTTTCTAATTCCCTTCAAGAAGAAAAGACTCAGGTATAGTCATGTGTTGCTTATTGTACACAATATCTTCTACAAAATAGGATGTCATGTGATTTAGATATTATATGAAAACTATTACATATAGGTAGCCCCCGAATCATGAACATAGTCCATTCCTAAGTCCATTTTTAGTCAAGTAGGTATTTAAGTTAGGCATGGTTCCAATCCAAAGTCAATTAGTAAAATGGCTGTGTATGTAGTATCTTGTGTACCATCCTGTGAACTAAAAAGAAATTAGGAAACAGTTACAGATATATATATTTAACATAAGAATAGAGGAATGATTAGTGCTTGTGTGTTGCTGTGAGTCATTATACATAGTTTTCAGTTTTAACGTAATAGCTCTCATGGGCTTGACTTAGGGTCGTACATGCAGTCAGATATTGCTCAAATTGTTGGTAGGTGGTACATGACTAATTACTTAGAGGTTTAATGATACTGGGAAAAGGATATAGTGACTCCATTGAGTCTTCTCAGGCATTGGAAGTTCATGGTATACAATGAGTGCACATAGGAGGTATTGTGTTTTACTTCCATCACTAAAGGTAAAGGAGAACCATGGCCTCCCAACCTGAATAGACCTGGAAAGCTATGGTGTCCTCTCACCTCACCTCACCTTTCCTCCCTCTTTAGCACCAAATCATCAAACCTGCCCACGAGTCAGCTCTAACACACACCACCCTGTGGAACAGACTGCTCCTTCAGGTGCCCAAGCTATTTAGAGCAGCGGCCAGCCTTTTCCCCAAAGGGAATAGGACTAAGCCTCCAACTTTGCAGTTAGCAGTACAAGACCTAACTTAGAGTTTAACCATCTTCTCCTTGGCACCAAACCTGCTATGCTCCTGTCAATTCAAACCTACAGCAACCCTGTGGTAACATTTCAGAGACTGCCAGTTCCTACTCATTTCCCCAGCCTTCATCCTCTTGAGGGGCCCTGCAGCAGTTACAACATTCAAGTGCCCACCAGAAGATCCATAGTTCAAATCCACCAGCTGCTCCATGGGATAAGGGTGTCGCAGTCTGCTTCTATAGAGGTGTAACTCTTTGGGACACTTTTGATCTGTGCAGTAGTGTCACAGTGAGTTGTTGGAGGCAAGGATGGAACGCCTTCATCTTACATACTTTGGACACATTGTCAGGAAAGTCTAGTCCCCAGAGAAAGGCACGGTGTTTGATAAAGTAGAAGGGCAGCCGAGGAGAGGAAGGTCCTCAAGGAGGAAGATGGCTGCACTGCTGACATGAGCAGAGGAACCGTTGTGAGGAGGGCACAGCACCAGACAGTGTTTCACTCCATCGGACCCCAGGTTGCCATGGGTACAAACAGACCTGATGTCACCGAATCACAACAACGTGAGTTATTTGTTATTGACTCAATGTCAGTGGCTCTATGCTCCCAAGATGCCTCTACACATTCAAGATTGTAGCCAGGTACTCAATATCATCTTTCAGAAAATATCTGCCACTTGCCTGTGCAACACTTCTCTTTTTGCTGTAGCTGTTGTTGTTGTCTTCTCAGCATGGTTTGTTTTCTGTTAACTCAAATATTCGTATTCACGGAAATCCTCTCCCTATCTTGACAGAGCTTCTATGACCATCGCTTAAAAAAGCAGTTCCCTCTGTCCATTGAAACCAGTAAAGTACCACATCACCACACACACAAGCATCCACGGATGATAAAAGTGGCGATTATCCTCAAGTGCACTGTCCAGAAATCGAACCGAAATCTCTGACATAAAGACCACAATTCTACCCCTGAATCTTCATTACCCCATACGCCCGTTCTTCACAAATCTTTTCGACTCCTAGAAAATCTGTGTGCGTCAGAGAAGTCCTGAGTTTCACAGGGTTGACAACAAGTGATTTTTAAACAGGCAGACAACCAGGGATTTCTTCTGTGGGACAGCCCGATCCTCATTAAAGCCTGTTACAGAAATCAAAGTGCTTTACCACAAAGCTGAACTCTCTGATTCTACTTCTTCTAATACTTAGCTAAAATATGGCCCTCTGTCATTTCATTTTCCAATATTGACTCTAGGGCTCTCTCTGTTTCCAAATACTAATATTACAGGTTTCCATAAAGTGTTCATGAGCTGTTTCATCTTGACCATGCTGAATAATCCTTTTAATATACTCATATAGTCTCCACACACTCTTTCATCAGGGACTTTTAAATTTTAGAACTCCTTCTTATCTATGGCACTGAAGAGAGAATTTAAGACTCTGAATGCCTAGAGAGAAAAGAGCAATATATAGCATTGAACAGCATCAATATATGTGTAGCAAGCATTCTGTCATTACAGTTTTATAATTTGCTTATGTGGCTGGGATAGCATTGGAATGCTATTTACAATTCATCTCTAAAAGATATGTATATTCAATTCAAAATATTATAGCCTCTGTACTTTCAGAGGTCTTTTGTTGGCATTTTAAAGATGAGTTTAATTTTCCTGATGGTTCTCTACCCACTGTTTTTTAATAGACTGTACTTTTTTAGAGCAGTTTGAGGTTTACAGAAAAAAAATTTACAGAAAGCACAGAGTTTCCATATAACCCTCTCTTTTGCTGCATAAGTTTTCCTCTATGACTGGTTTTTGTACACCTTTAGTATTCCTCTTATAATTGATGAATCAATGTCAATATAGGATTCCAACTCATGGGGACTTCGTCCATGCAATTCCGAGTAAGTTGTGCCCCACAGAGTTGTCAATACATGTGATCTCTTGAAAACACATCTCCAGGCCTTTCTTCCGAGGTACTTCCAGGTGGACTAGAACTGCCAGCCATTCAGCTAATATATCATCATGTAACAATTGGTGCCACCCAGAAACTCCTAGTAATTACCAAAGTCCACAATAGACACTGTTGGTGTAATTTGCCTACAAGTCAGTTCTGAATCATGTCCACCCCATGTTTAACAGAAGGAAACACTACCTGAACTTGAGTCATCCTCAAACTTTTATACCACAGCCCTTGTTAAAGCGACTATGTCAAAAAAAAAAGTCACTGTGTCATTTCATGTCATCAAGAAGCTTTCTTTTAGTTTGGTGACACTCCACTTTACCAAGTATGATGGATATGTTAGTCCAGGTAGACTAAGCAAACAAATACATAAGCATCTATATGTATATAAGGGATAGGTCTGTATACAAGAGGAATGAAACATTGAGAAAGCATCCCAACCCAGTGCAGTCCAAGCCCACATATCTGATATTAGCCCATATGTCTGATACCAGTCTATAAAGTCTTCTTCAGATTCATGAGACACATGCAATGGAATCAGGACAATCACAGGCCAGTGGGTGCAGAGTCTTGTGTATTCAGTGGTGGTAGAAACATCTCAGTGCTGGCAGGGATCTCTCTGTGGCGTCTTGAGCATCTCAACACTTGTGTCTTGTCAGTACAGCATATCCAAGGGACTGAGTCCTACTTTTCACCTCCAAGGGGAAAATACAGACAGATTTCCCAGAATTCTCAGGAGAAATCCATGTCTATACACAGAGGTCTCATTGTCTAGCTCCATATTGACAGGCTATACTCTACCCCTACACTCCCCATTCTGAAATTTACACCAGATTAGTGACTGCCACAGATTGACTAAGCCCTCCTAATCATATGGTCAAAGTATTTGAGATGAGTCTCACTAGCCTTGCTTCTGAGAAGAATTCTGACTGTATTTCATAAACGTATTTGTTGGTTCTTTTAGCAGCCTGTTTTGCTTTCAATATTATTCACCAACACTACAAATCCCACTCATCCATTCTTCAATCTTCCTTATTCATTGTTTACATGCTTCTGAGGCAATGCTTCCTTCCCTACACCCACTAACGTAACTCCAATTCTATCTTATAATTCCAACTAGAACAGAGAATGTATACATGTATACATATCAGAGCTGTATACATATATATGTATACATATATGGATACATGTATACATATGACATGTATACATATCAGAGCTGGAAACATAGGGAATCCAGGACAGATAAATCCCCCAGGACCAATATTGAGAGCAGCCATACCAGAGGGGTAAGGGGAAGGTGGGGGGAAAGGGGGAATCCATCACAATATTCTACATATAATATCCTCTGAGGAGAATGGACAGCAGAAAATGGGGTGAAGGAAGACATTGGTCAATGTATGAAAAAGTGACAAATTACCATATTTTTCAGACCTAGCCATAAGACATACCCAGTTTTTAGAGCAGGAAAGCAATAAAAAATATTCTGAGCCAAAAAGTACCAGCATACTAAAATGTCTGGGGGTACCACACCATAAGATCTTCAGATCGTCAGATGCACACTCAATCCCCCCCACTTTGGGGGGAATGAAGTGTGCCTTCCAGTCCAAAAATGTGGTTATCAAGGAGGGAAATATGGTTATGAAGAAGAGAAGATGGTGGAGGGAGAGGAAAATGAGAAGTTGATACCAAGGGCTTAAGTAGAAAGAAAATATTTTGAGAATGATGATGACAACAAATGTACAAAGGCGCTTGACACAATGAATAGAAAGAGTTATACAAGCTCCTAATAATTTACATGAATGATATGCGCAACACATTTTTAAAAGGAAGGAAGGAATTGGAGCAAAGAAAAGAAGAAAAGAAAATACCACGTATTGGATTAGGTGCACCTTAGTCCTCATGTTGACTTCCTTGCTTTTTCCTTTAAAGAGGTCTTGTGCAGCTGGTTTGTTCAATACTCTGTGTGGTTTCATTTCTTGACAGATACTTTCATGAGTATTGATTGTAAATCAAAGGAAAATGAAACACTTGATAAACTCAGTCATTTATTTGTTTTTTTGTGATGTTGTATATTGGCCTAGTTGTAAGAAATGCTATTTTCTTTACATGGAGTTTCAACCTATGTTGAAGTCTGTAGTCTTTGATCTTCTTCAACAAACCCTCTACCATTTTAGTGAGTGTAATTGGGTCTTCTTTGTATGGCAGAAGCCTTAATAACCCTTTCTAAAATATTATCCAGCTCAGCATATAGATTGAATAGGTGTGGTGAAAGGTTGTCACCCTGATTTTTAAACTACACAGTATTCCCTGTTTCTGTTCGACTACATATAAGTGGGGTTTTGAGTGCTTAATCATAGATACTTGTTTTTCATACATGGTTGGATTAAGTTTGCTAATGTTTTCTGTAAAACTTATTGATGTTAGTTCTTGAACAGTAACTTTTCATTTTTAGTGAAATCTTAATTTATTTTTGTATCA
Organism: Nesogale talazaci; assembly: GCA_004026705.1. Lineage (NCBI taxonomy): Eukaryota > Metazoa > Chordata > Mammalia > Afrosoricida > Tenrecidae > Nesogale > Nesogale talazaci. The sequence goes on along the minus strand of PVJH01009879.1, from coordinate 10,095 downwards.
GGGAAATAATGTCTCAAGAATAACTTAGGAAGATTTCCCTCAATGTCTATGTTTTAGAAGAACTTGAGAAGGATTGAAGGATTTTTAATATTATTGTGCTTATCTTGCAAAATAAATGAGTACAACCATCTAGGCCTGATGATTTCTGTTTCAGAGGCTATTAGATTATTTATCTTGGTAGGAGTTTTGGTGGATTATGTCTTTCAGAGAATTGCTCTAGTGTGTAGGCTTGTACATGTGTGGGCACAGCGTTATTCAGAGTTCGTGTTGTTGTTGGTAGGTGTCACTGAATCAGTTCTGAATCACTGCAACCCCAGGCATAACAGAAGAAAACCCTGCCCAGTCCTTTGCCACCTCGAAATTGTGTCTGTGCTTAATCTCATTGTGATAGCCACGGTGTCGATTCATCTAGTTGAGGTACTTCCTCTTTTTTGCTGTCCCTTCACTTTAATAAACATGACATCCTTCTCTAGGGATTGGTCTCTCCTGACAACATGTCTAAAGTATTTAGGATGAAGTCTTGCAATTCTTTTCCCTACAGGGCACCATAACTAGACTTCCCCTACAACAGACAGATTGCTTTGTCCTTTTAGCAGAACATGGCACTTTACATATTCTTCACCAGGACCAAAATTCAAAGGTATTGATTCCTTTTTTGTCTTCCTTATTCAAGGTCCAACTTTCCCATCAAGATGAGGCAAATGACAATACCATGGTTTGAGTCAAGGGGGTCTTTCTTCGTCCTCAAGATAACGTCTTTGATTTTCAATACTCTAAAGTAGTCTGGTGCAGCAGATATACCTAATGCAACAAGTCTTTTGATCTCCTGATTGTGGTTTGCATGAGCATTGATCATACATCGAAGAAAGACAAAATCCTTGACAACTTCAACCTTTCCCCGGCCGCACACCATTTATCCTGATGTCACCTATTGGTCCAGTTGTTAAAAAAATAAATGGAGTTGTAATACATACAGAATGCTGCAGTCTTTGAGCTTCATCAGCAATTACTTCAAGTTTCTGAAAAGTTCTTTGTCCTCACGTGGAAACTGCACATGATTGGAGAGGCAGTTTTGCAAACAGAACAGGAGAATACTGCATGGTTCAAGGTTGGGAAAGAGGTGTATCAGGGTTGAATCCTCTCATTATACCTATTCAATTTGCATGCTGCACAAATATTGTCAGAGAAGCTGGACTATATAAAGAAAATCATGGCATCAGAATTGTAGAAGGTTTCTTAACAACTGGTGATATTTAGATAACATAATATTGTTTGCTGAACTTAGAAACACTTGCAGCACCTGATGAAGGTTAAGATTTGCAGTCTTTGTATGCATTACAATTTAATATAAATAAAACTGAAATTCTCACTAGACCAAGAGGTAACATCATGATAAATGTAAATAAGACTGAAGTTGTCAAAAATTCTTCTTGCTTGGACCCACAGTCAAGGTTAACACAAGCAGTAGTCCATAGATCAAATGTCACATTGCATTGGATAATCTACTGTATGAGGCCTCTGTTGAAAAGCAAACACGTTACTTTGAGACCCAAAATGACCCCAAGCCCAGTCTTTCCAATGGCCTCATATGCACGCAAAAATTTGACATTGAATAGGAAGATCAAAGAAGAATTGAAACATTTAAATTTATGGTGCTGACAAAGAATATTTAAAGTGTCATCAACGGTGAAGAGAACATAAAATCTGTCTTGAAAGAAGTACAACTGGAATGTTTCTGAGAGACAAAAATGATGAGAAATTGAATCTGTTGTCAGGAGAGACCCATTCTTAAAGAAGAAGATTACGATTGGCAAAGTGGAGGGGAATTCCACCAAAAAAGAGGCATACTCTGCACAAGATGAATTGACAGTGACTGCAAAAATGAACTTATGTCTAAATCTTGTGAAGTTGGAACAAGAAAGGGCAGTAATTCATGCTGTGGTAAATTGGGTAACTATGGGTCAGGACTGATCTGATGCCACCTAACAATAAGATGCTGAGTCGAGTGGTAGTCATTATCACTCCCTGTGCAGAGTACTGCTCTGTCTCAGCCTGAATGTCATTTTGCTTGTCAAGGCATCAATTTATCTCAAATGTGCATTTGCTGAAGGGTCTATGAAGATTTTCTTTTATATTCAGATAATAATAGTTTTTTGTATTGTGTTTCCCCACTGTGATGATGGGAGAGATTATTATTATTTTTTTTAATAGCAAGGATTTTATTTTGGTTAGATCTCCAATCAATGTTCATGAGAGCAGCAGTCAAGAAATTAAGCATTGGGCACATTTTCTGCAAAAGATCTCTCTAAATATATATATATATATATATATATATACATATACATACATACACACATATATATTAAATTTGATTGGGGGTTCTTACAGCTACTACAACATTCAGTATGTCATTTGTATCAATCACATTTACTTTTAAAGTCTTTTCCTGCTCTAACTTTTCACAAAAAAATTGATGATAGAGTCAAATCATAAAATAAGGTGGGCAGTAATGTGTCTACATGGAAAGCATCTTTAAATTGCAGAAACAGTCAGATCAACCAAGCTCCATGTTGAAAAAGACAAGTCCTTCCTTTGGTATAGACTCTGCTTTCTTATTTAGGATTTTAACTTCAGTCATTCAGAAAATCAAGCCTCCCATCAAGGCAGGAACTCTAGAGTCCAGTGCAATTGCGCAGCTAATTATTATTTTCCCAAGGAAGAGAGATTGCTTTGTTCAGCTCTACATTAACTATCATTACTTATATTTAGCTTTCATCTTCAGGAAATATATTTTTGTTTTTTGAGGTCTGACACTAATTAATCTTTTAAGCAGAGATTATAGCAAGGTCCCTTGTAAAGTCCAGGTATCCAGATGACTTTTTGTGGTAGTTACGTAATCTGGTGTTGATTTGAAACTTGAGAGGGTTAAGACTGAAAGGGTGGAGTCTAGTCTGTCAATCGCATGATAGCCAATGAGGTCTCTGTGCGGACATGGCCTTCTCCTGAGAATTCTGGGAAATCCAGAAGACTATCTTTCTCATTTCACTCCCTTGGATACTCTCTCCTGACAAGGCTGAGTTCCCTGGCAGACACTGCAGCTGGCAAGACACACGGGGTCAACCTAGTTACCTGAGCCGGACAAGCCACATGCATGCAGCCAGACCTCTGAAGCTGAAGGAGCCACTTGAGAGCCCTGCCACTGGTGCTTACAACATCACTGGATCCAAAGACTTTCTACCCACTGGATTGTGATCGTCCTGCATTTGGCATCATTGCATGTGATTTGTGAGTCTGAAGAGGATTTTATAGATTGGTATCAGACATATTGGCTAATATCAGATGTATGGCCTTGGACTGGATTGGATTGGGATGTATTCTGAATGTATGATTACCCTTTATATAAAACTCTCTCTTATACACATATGCATGCTTAAGAATTTGTTTCTCTAGTCTACCCAGACTAACACAATTCTCTAATTATTTAATAATGTGAAGGACTTCTAATTCAATATTATTTATTGATGTCTACTATTACATGAGTCAGACCCAAGGGAAAAATTATAGCATGGGTTTATGTTGTAGCAATATTTTCATTCAATTAATTATGGAATACATACTTAATACCAACAAATAATCCTCCTATTTAATCTATATTTCAGAATAGGAGTCTTTGCTAGGAGGTAACACTAATTTCTGGGCTGGTGTCCATGATATCTAAAAGGAGTGTGTTGTAGTTTCTTCTTTGAAAATATTTTGATTGCTGGCAAATACATATCATCGTTTTACATGTCATTATTGTGATCAAAATTAATGTGGGTGAAGCAGAAAGCTTTAATTAATTCCATGCTCTATATGACTTTCTCCTATTTTCCCCAGGAGTTTTTATTACCTTTCCCTAGCAGGAATTTTAAGGTGATGCAGAGGGAAGGAAGGGTATTTTCTCTGAGACTACAAAGTATTCTACACTTTGAAGATACATTGTGCCCTTAAATCACACACTCTTCCTGCTACCTAGTTGATGCTGACGCTCAGTGACCCTAAAAACAGGTTAGAACTGCCCCCTGGGGGTTTCCAAGAGTTTAGCAGCCTGATACCTAAACGTTCCATTCTCAGGGTTTCTAAATCTGTAGATTAAGTGTAAACATGATATAGTGTGAACATGTATGGTGAGCAATGGAGTTTTTCATAACTGAATCAGTAGGATTTCTTAATTCTAATCACATGATCACCCAGATTCTTATAAAGTATATAAGGATCTATCACAGAAAAGAAAAAAAAATCTCTTCCCCTTCAATAGGCAAAACCAAGAGCAATAACAAAGAAAGCATCACTACCAGATCGCGAAATATGACAATTAGTTTCTGAGTGGCAAATTTCATGCCTGAGGGAGCAGAGATTAGTTTCCCAGTTCACAAAGAGGAATGCAAAGCTTGGGAAGGTTTGGGACACCTGGGAACAGGATGGAGGCTATGACTCAATGTTACAATGTCATTACTGTGAAGATTTCAATGAGAACTGTCTCAAGAAACTGCGGGGCTGTCGCATTGACAAAGTGTATGTCTTCAAAGTCTATTCCTACCAGGTCCCCTCACTGCCGCATAAAGTCTGTCAGTGTGCCATGAAGCTTAAGCATGGGAGAGGATCATGTTTTTAGTATTTATTTTAAAATTTCTGTTTATAATAATCCCACCATACACTGTTTGGGAAGTCAGTCCCCAACCTAAGGTCTATTTTAGATATATTTTATAATTCCTGGGACTTCAGGGTATAGACATAGTACTTGTGCATGCTACAAAATGACTGTGTTCCACGGATGCAAGGCACCCGTCTGGCCTACAGGGATGTATTTATCTTTCTTAGCTACTTCTGTCAATCACCAGCATGTGTAGAGCTCCCTCTGTGTGTAAAGCTTCTGCTTGCGAGAAAATTAACTCACACACCAAGAAGTTAGAAGCTCCTGCCCCCCAAGAACTGCTATGGGAAAGAAGACACGAGATAAAACACATTTAGACATTCTTTTCTTACAACCCACCTTCCTTGGAGTTTCTTTTAACTCTTCTTAAAACGGATACTTATTTCAGTCTTGTAACCAAAAATATGTGAGCTCGTTAGAAAAAGATTTGCTGCCCAGATGTAAAATGTAGGGTTCTAACAGGCTCTGTTAGGATTGATCTAAATTTCATCTTAGCTTTCCAGTGGGTATCACATCATTCTTAAGGTACCTTTGGCTCCAGTGTCTGAGCAGGACGAAGATGGTTGATTCTTCCTCAAGGAGACGAGGGCAATGAGCAGTCTTTGTCAGGGACCCTGTTAGGATAGCCGTATGGAGTCGATAGCTCCCTTTTTTCTGCCAGATTCTGTTCCTCTCATTTCACCAGTGTTATTCACCAATAAGTAGTGATATGCCAACAGTTAACAGAGTTAGATACGAAGCCAAAAGGGGAATCTTAGAATTCACATAAAGGCAGTTTGAAAGAAAGACCTGGCTACCAACTTCTACAAATCCCATCCCTGAACGTCTCCTGGGGGAAAGTTATGCTCTGATTCATGTGAGGGGCTCATGAGTCAGAAGTGACCCGTCGGCCCCTGGCTACTGGTAACTGGAAAGTGTTTTGTATTAATATCGCCATCTCTACATTTGCTTCCAATAGAACACAGATGATTGAAAAACACACAACTGCTTCCAAAATGTACTTTTCATATTTTTTGGAAATAAAATGAAGTGCCAGCACATGACAGGACAAGGGTACACCTTGAAAGCATTCTACCAATTAAAAGAAGCCGATCCCACAAGATCACATAGGGTAGGATTCAATGTTCAAGAAAAGTCTTCAACAAGCCTGTATATAAAAAGCAAAGTCGAGGCTGAGCCCCGGTGGCGTAGTGGTTGTGCACGGGACTGCAGCCCACTGGGATGGAGGGTCAATTCCCACTAACAGGAGCAAAGGCTGGGCCTCCCACTCCCACCACCAGGGCAGTGATGCCTAAAAAAAAAAAAAAAAAAAAAGCAAAGTTGAGGGCAGTGATGGCCCCCCCCAAAAAAACAATCAAAGTCAGTTTGTGACAACCAGGGGTTGCAGAGAGATGGACAGTGACAACTAACATCTACCCTCCTGAGGATAGAAAATTAGCTTGTGGTGATGGTTGTATGAACTTTACAAATATAACCCAAACTATTGAACTGTAAATTACCTGAACCTTAAATGGGTTAATTTTGTAGATAGGAATCCCCTCAACAAAGTAGTACAAACATTTGTTTACTATGTCTGTTCTTAGGTTTTAAAAGATACCATTCTAGAGTCCATTTCAAAGCCTTAGTGGTATGGGAAGCCACATATTCCTCTTCTACTCACTTCTCTATTCATTAACCCAGGTCAGCCTTAGGTTTTACATCTGGAGAAATTCGTTGAAAACCAAACAACACTGAAATATGTAAAATAGCCAAGCTAAGCTTACATATAGGTCTAAGCTATTAATCTATTAATCTAAAGCTTAGATCTTGAAAAACCTAGATTGTCTAAGACCAACTCTATTGTTGCTTAGAAGGTTATTTTTCTATTATGTTTTGCCAAAGGTATCCAGAGTCCACTTGTGATATAGATATCGCTATAGTAAGTACCTCCACAACAATTATTTGTGAGACTTTTTCTAAAGATAATAAAAATTTCACATTTGAAAGAAAATGAAAAGGTACCTAAAGTAGGGGAAAGATATCTACTTATTAAGAGAAAAAGAAACACACACTGTCACCTGACCTCCTGTTTGACATGGGATGAGAGAAAGAGCTTTGTTATCAAGCCTTCTGTCCTAAGGAAGCACATGTCTATATGATGAGAAACTGTCACGTCTCTGAGGTAGTCAGGGTTTATGTCAACTTGAGTGGGGTAGGGTTTTCTCGTGAGCTGATCTAACACAATGCGGTCAACTCTATGATGGGATCTTCCTTGAAGCTATCAAGGAATGAGAGGGAGACTATACCTCCTTAATCTGGTCACAACATTCATACAATTGAGGGAGGTTTCATTCAGGGTGCTGTTGACTCTTAGTATGAACTGACACTGTGTTTTCACTAGCTAGCTTTGACTGTTAAATTTGGATCCTATACCTGGTTCATCAACATCCTGGTAGATCATCTGCTGGTTTCGGGGGCAATGAGTGGACTGCAGACCTTCAAATACATTCAGTTCTGTATCCACCAGTCTGTGAACTCCCTGCTTCTTGTCTCTTAGCCTCTGCATCTGCAGGAGGCAGAAGATGCCTTCAGCTTGCATCTGGTCCACATAATTGAGCTGGATTAGACTTACTTTTACAACTGTGTGAACCATTTCTTGGTATAAATATCTTTCCATACATATGCACGTCTGAGTGTCATTGGTTTGTTTCTAGAAAATACAGTCTCCTTGAAGCCAATAGTGGGGTGTGACAGCATTAGTGATATTCATCCAAGAAAATAACTTGACCATTTGATCACCCAATTAAATATCTCTCTGGGCAACTGATTAGTGATTTACCTATATGCTTGTCTAAATAATAAAAGAGAATTGAAAATGGTACAGCTAAGACAGATATCAAAGAGAATCAACAAATAGGTATTGATACCATTTGCTATGAAAAAGATATATGAATTCCTGGATTTCTCAGAAGTAGTTATTATAATTCCACAGAAGAAGACCACCAATTGAGTATTAGAAATCAAACAGTAAGAAACTTTGCGCTGCATAAAATATCTGGGAGCAGGATATTTGGAAGAGTTAAAAAGGTTTTGTGTTAGAATGGGTTGACTAGAGAAACAAATCTAAAGACACTCAGATGTGTTTAAGTAAGAAATTTATATACAAGAGCAATTGCATATTGAGAAAACATCCCAGCCCAGTCCAGATCAGGTCCACAAACCCAATATTAGTCCTTATGTTTGACACTAGTCTGTAAATTACTCTTCAGACTCACACAGCACATGTAATGATGCCAAATGCAGGAAGAATGCAGGCCGGTGGGGGCAAAGTCTTGTGGATCCAGTGGTGCTAGAAGAATCTCAAGGCTAACATGGCTTTCCCCATTGTCCTTCCAGCTCTATGAGTGTTGCTCCTTAACCGCCCGGGGAAGCAGAGAGAGAATATTCTGCTTCCAGGAAGAAAAGAGAAGTTCCCAGAATCCTCACGAGGCCATGTCCCAAAGGAAATATCATCAGACTGTGACCTGATTGACAGGTTAGACTCTTCCCCTACATATACTTACCAATTTGACATGAAATTATGTAATTATCACAGGTTAAATGGGATACCTGATGGAGGAGCTAGTGAAGAATTCAAACTGATATTCAAGGAAAGAATTACAAATGTAAGAAACCTACCCAAGTGACAGCAACCTGATGCAGAGAGGTTTTAAAATTCCACACAGTCTCGAGCTACGTGTCCTTTTTTTATTCCACCCTTCCTCTCAGTTATCAGGGCTGTTGCAGCTAGAGAGAAGAAAGAAAGGAATCAGCATATGAGGGGTCTTCAGAAGTTGTGTACAACCATGGAGTGAAAAGATAATGGGATTTTCTCACAAACATGTTAAAGCCCCATCATCCCCAACGTGCGTTCAGGCATCCGAGGCTTCTTCTCACTGTGTCCACCACCACCTCCTTGCTTCTACCAAATCTCCAAGTTACAATGACAGCCTGAAAAGGGAGTCAGGGAAAGCTTTAAATAGAGAAGAAAATTGAAATTTAAAATAGGCATGGACTTTCAATAAAGGAAGAGCAAAGTTATGGAATTTGTCCAAGAAATTTTTTTGGAGAGCAGCTAAGTAGGAACCAGCAAGGGCAAAAATAATTTTTAAGTGCATACTTTAAAAAGTGTATACAATTTTGAGTGTATACTTCCATCAAATAGAGTTTCTCAATCAATCTTTATACTCTTTTATCCTCTTATTTCTCTCTCTCTCACTCTAACTCCATCAATAGTCTTCATATGCCCCCAATTAATAAGTCGCCCACAATGAAATAGTCATTATCTGATTATCCCAAATACACACCCCCATCTAGTGTGGTCTTATAGACAGCCATAGTCTCTGAAACCCTGTGTGGGGCCTCTACACTTTGGAAGTGAAAAGATGGCAGTGGGTTGTTGTTTTAAGGTGAGGGTGGAGTCACTGGGTGGTATAAATAGCTGATGTAGTCAACTACTAATCAAAATTTGGTAGGTTGGATCCAAAGTTTCCCCAAAAGAAAGAATGGCAATACACTGTCACAAATCAGTCATCAATGACCCCATGGGTGATTGCTCTACTGTGATACACACAGGGTCAACAGGAGTAAGAATCAAATCAATGACCAACGGCTTTTCCATGTGAAATGACCTAACCAAATGATTTGATAGATACCATACATCATTTCAGCCATTTGACATTCTAAAATACAAGATTTATCTATAATAAACGTTGACTGGGAATCATTGTGTTAGACAATTTACCTTTAATTTCTCCTTGGTACTGTCTTGGATGTGATAGGCACCTTTGCCAGCAAATAATTTAATTATAAATTTAAGCCATGTCTGGGAGGAGTATACAGCACATATTAAATATATATACTGACATGTAGAGGTGCCCTAGTGGCATAGTTGTTGTGGGTTGGGCCCTAGAATCAGCAGTTTGAAACCACCAGCAAGGCTTTATATACCTATAATGAGCTGCATTCTCAGAAACCCATAAGACAGTTCTGCCCTGTCCCATAGGCTTTCTATGAGCTGGAATTGAATCAATGGCATGTGTGTTCAAACTGTCATTCCTTGTACATGTCATCACTGCATAGAGGCCAACTCACCTCTCATCTAAAGTGGTAAGTAGCCTTTCTTCTGAGGGATCCTCCACAGGGTCTCAGAAGACACACTCACAACCTGCCCTTATATAAGCCATTAAAAAATAATCCATTATCTGTCTTTAGTCCCTAGGTGGCATTGAAAGTATAGTTCACACCTCTCAATTATCTTAAAAAAGTAATAATGGAAACAAAATCAAATAGAATATTTCTTTACTCTATGGAATGGCATCTTCTGGTGGGTATTTTCTTCCCTCTCTGCCTCGATAGTTTAACTGGTTCATCAGTCGCTTTTG